>CM057811.1:39450405-39640405 GCA_030067965.1 Latrodectus elegans | reverse complement strand
ACTCAAGACTTTGGTATGCATTTTAAACTATCTTCACAAATAAATTTATTATTACTTAAATAAAAGTGAAGTTTTGTAAATAAATCTACGTTATCATAAATAACGAAAGAAGTGTTGCATTGCAATTCCCATAAAATAGTTATATTTTACTTACCAAGATTAAAATTATTGTAAATATTGTTTTGCAACAGAAATTGCTTTAATAGAATTAAATATAATTATAGGTAATAATAAAATATTGATATACTTTCTTATACTTAACTGAACTGATTATTAATTAAAATATAAACAATTGCTTTTTGAAACTTTAAAAGAATCTTCTTTAGGTATGTTTAACCTCCTGTAATATGCAACGTATAGTTTGAGATTGGAAATAAGGTAATATTAACTTCGTACATTTGCAATACTATTCAAGTTAATTTAATCCAAATTAAATGAAAAAAATTGTCTTCAATCACCAACCAAAGGTATCTAAGAAGGAAAACTTAAAAATTCATATCTTACTCATTTATAAAGCAAATATATGGTTTAATTATGTATATATTGCCTTTTCCAGTTAAAAAAGGTATAAAACATTACGAATACTTTAGAAAAACCATGTAAAAATTGAAATTTATTTTCATAGCTTTACAGTTTTCTTTTCTGAATACGTAACTCTAAAACAAAAATTTTAAATCAAACAAAAACTTTGAGAAAAAAAGTTGAGGACATTATATAGACTCTATTCGTATGACAATATAAAAGATAATAAAACGAAGCGAAGAATCTATTAAATATATTTAAAATTTCATTTACCTATTTTTAAGATATATAAAAGATATTTTAAATATTTTAATTTTTTATTATATCGTTTTTATTTTTTATTATATAAAATTACTTGAGCAAATTTATTTGAAAAATGATGTTATGAACATTAAATGAAATATATGTTTACATTTATTATAAGAACAATTATATTAATTTAATAAAAAAATGCAACTACCAAAATAAAAAAAATATTTGATATTGTATATGTTTAAAGTAAGTAAATTGTTTAAATGCTAAATTTATTCTAAACGATTTAAATTAACTTGACTCATACATATCACATTAAGATAAAATTTGGTATAAAATTAATAATTGACATTATTTCTAAAGCTTACATACTAATTATGTCCAACATGCAATAATTTCATAGTAAAAGAAGAAACGTATTTCATCTCTTTCTTTCCCGTTTACTAAACATTAGTTAATTTAATAGTTAATCTTTAATTTGTTTCATAGTCAGTCTTATGTCATTTTAATAAAACAGCAAATGTGTTAAGATAAATATCCATCCAAACAAAAAAATTCTCATTATATCTCAACAAACTCTTGTTACACACTTTTTATTGTTAACTTTTTACACACTTTTTATTTTTAAACATGGAATTTAAAATACGTTTTATTGGTTCGTTTGCTTGCTTTATTAAAGTTAAAAGTATCAAGAAATTAAATTCATCTTTCTTTGGTAGATTTGATCACAAAAATAAATCTATTACATTTTCATAACATTTTTCCACAAAATAAATATCGTTCATTATAATTTATTTATACCATTCATAAGAAAATAATTCATATGCTACTGCCTTAGAAACAGCCTTTCATGGATAATTACTTGAAAATAGACAGAATTTGTCTTCTGCATTTTGCAATTTTCTTAGCAATTTTTGGGATTTATTAGCTGTTATATTAAAAGAGAAAAAGAAAGTGCTTCCAAATATTTGTATGGAATTTGTCTATGATATTAATCAATTACTTAAGCATTTCAAAATCTTTTAAACTGCTTTAATTATTTTTTTTTCACTTTTCTTCGCTTTGTACGCAACAGAAATAGTTAGTAAGTTAATGCAGTATATATATATATATATATATATATATATATATATATATATATATATATATATATATATATATATATATATATATATATATATATATATATATATATATATATATATATATATATATATATATATATATATATATATATACATATATATATATATATATCTATATGTATATATATATATATATATATATATATATATATATATATATATATATATATATATATACATATAGATAGATAGTTATTTAGTTCGATATAAAAATATTGATATTTAGCAACATTTCCATTTAAATAAAATAATGAATAACTGTTATGAATAAATATGATAGATTATAATGTAATAGATTATGATAAGTAAGGATATTCCAGAAAATAAACGTAATATTTAAGAACTGCTTACAAAAGCTACGTAATTTCGTAAAGAAAAATACATGGCAAAAACCAATCCAAGACTTAACGTGAAAAAAGAAGATAAGGAAATAAAGTGGAAATGTAACATCTGGCTGACAAAATCATTTGCTCGTAATTAACGTTGCTCACATTTTATAATTCAAAAAAAATCCAGATTATATAAATAAAATGATAATGCTGTTTAATTAAAAGGTTGATAAAATCTATCAGTGGTGGAAAAACTGGACTTTTTCAGAAAGACATTTATTTTCAG
Organism: Latrodectus elegans; assembly: GCA_030067965.1. Classification (NCBI taxonomy): domain Eukaryota; kingdom Metazoa; phylum Arthropoda; class Arachnida; order Araneae; family Theridiidae; genus Latrodectus; species Latrodectus elegans. The sequence goes on along the minus strand of CM057811.1, from coordinate 39,637,871 downwards.
GAAGTATTAAATAATAATATATTTATTAAATTTATAGAAAATATGTTTACTATGTATAAACGCTTAGAAAATCTTTACAGTATATTATCAAATTTATTTTAAACAACAATATATATATATATATATATATATATATATATATATATATATATATATATATATATATATATATATATATATATATATATATATATATATATATATATATATACATATATATATCCTGTTATACTTGTTTTGCATATATATATATATGTATATAATATATCCATTTTCTATTCCGTTTAAAATATATTCTATACTAAACAAGTTGAAGTAAGTCAGTAAAAAGTCGTCTTCTGTGAAAAAATACTTTGTATTTTAAGATTAAACCGTTATTTTTATTTTGTAAATTCTGGTTGTATCTCAAAAAAATTTCGTATATATATTCGTATTTCGTACCTTCGTAAATTATATATATATATATGTGTGTGTGTGTATATATATGTATATATATATATAAATATATATATATATACATATATGTATATATATATATAAATATATATATATATACATATATCTTTTTTCTTTTATTCTCAATATTCTAAAAAGAAAGATAATGCTATTCAGTTATATTAGCCTGAGGAAATGAATTAAGAAAATAATGAAATTCAAATAAATACGGCAAAATTGTGAATTTATACTGTCTAAATTAAGGATGACATTAGAATTGGAGAAGTATAAGTGGATTTTCATATTTATAGAGTATAGTAGAAATGACATCATCAACAAATTATTATATTTTTTTATAAATAATCTATAATATAAATAATTTGACATATCTTAATATATTAATTTGCGGTCAAATATATTGCATATTTTCTAAATAAACATAAAATATTTTCTTATTTGGAAGTACTTTTTTGATTTGTAATATTCGATTATCAGGGAATTAGTTGATGGTTTTGTATTTAAATGTATCGCAATACTTATTTGCAGTTAAGTGGAAATTTTCTAGCACATAAATTGACTAAAAATAAAGTTTATTTTCATATAGTTTTCCTTTTGTGTCTGCTAATTTAATTCCAATATATTATTACTAACATTTTAGAATTCAAATACAAATAGTTCAAATAATTTATTTTATTTTTGTGACCATACTTTTTATAGGTATAAAAAGTATATCTATCATAAGACATGATTTAAAAACATAAAATATGTGGAATGAATATAATCATCAAATATTTATAATGTTACAGAGAATCTGAGGAAAATTTCTTTTTCGTGAAAAACGCATTTTATATAATTACTTGTGAAATCTTTACGACAACTAATAGCATTTCATTATGTTTCCTATTTAGGTATGTACAAATAGTATCATTTTTGAAATTAAACTTAAGAATGTTTGCTCACGGGATAGTTTTACGAAAAAAGTCAAACTAATTAAAATAGTTTTTATTATTATTATCATATTTAATTTTACTGGAAATATTTTAATTCTAAACATATTCCCAGGTAAATATTTTGATCAATATTTTTTTGTAATTTAAAATGTAATTTACATTGAAAATAAGTGCGTTTTCTTTCTTACTAAGCATTGTATTAAGCATATATTGTAATTTGTGATGAAAATAAAAAAATTAGCTCTATTAATTTTCATCACAAATTACAAGTATTTTATTTTCTAGAAATATTGCTTTAAATAATTGGTAATTGTTAAATAAGGCACATACATAAATAAAGTTATATATACTCAGTATATTAATAGTTATATATACTCAGTATATTAAGAGTTAAAGTTATATATACTCAGTAATCAGCAAATCATTTTATTAATCTGATTTTCAACATTAAGCTTTACTAATTAATGCAGTAACGATTACGCTTACTATGATACAACAATATGATATTACTTTTATTAATAAAACATTTTTTAATAGGGTTGACAATGAGTGCTTATAAATAACTAGCTCAGTAGATACCTATTTTTATTGTTCTCTCATTTTAAATAAATTTATAAAGGATAAAAAAGACTAAATGAATGTATTGTACTTGGAAGAAAGAGAATATGATATGATTCAAATTGATTTATGTAATTTTAGTATGATTTCATCAAATTTACGAATGCTTTAACGATTATAATTCAAATTTATTATTTTATTTTCTATTTGAATGAATAAAAGAAACATGTAAGTAAAGCTTGTGATAAATACAAATTTCAATATATCACCAGTTTATTTTATCCTGTATTGCACTGATTAAAAACGTAATCTTAAATTACACATTTACATTAGTCTTAAAGTTAGTCCAACATAGTAATTTTAATTGGAAATATATTCAATGTAAACTGAAAGAAAATATTTAAACCCTAATTATAAAGTTTGAAACTTTTACGTCAGATTGCTTGATAGTAACGTATTGAAATTGTTATTTCCACCTCCATCTATTTGTAATTTTCTCCAACAGATAACACAGCATGGTAGCAATTGTCGTTGGAAATGCATCCCAAAAGAGCAATATCCTCCCAACAACGGGGGTAAATGAGGCCAAGCAATTTTCTCGTTTTCATCTTCCATTAACATCTAAATATGTTTCGAGACTTACTTATAAAGAGAAGATATTTTATGCCACAGAAAGTACAGATCACTTGTTGCGGAAAAGGAAAATGTATACAAAGAAATGTGAAATAGTATTAATAATCTTAGAATATCATAAACAACAATAAACCTTAATGTGCACATAAATTTTCTTTCTATCAAATCAATTTTATATACGTTATATCTCTTTACTATTTTAATAGATATTATTCAAGCCCAAAATTTTGTAAAAATAAGAAATTTAAAAAAAATATAATTATACATAAGCTTTAACAGAAAATGGTGAGATATATAATATGAAAGCAAACTATTTTTTAATTAAAAATCAATGGAAGGAGTAACTGTTAATCATATTTTTAGAGATTCAAGAAAAGGTACATTAAATTATGTATGTTAGACATCTACCATGAATTGATAATGAATCACTTTTGGATGTTACTATTGACCTGGTTCGTTACCGCATTCTTTTTCGATATCTGAAGAAAATGAGTTCGTATTTCTCTGTGAAACGGAAGATCTTTCAGTTCCTTACTTGCAATTTTATATGCCGTGGTCGCAATATCCTCCATATGAAATGATGTCTCAGGTGCCGGCAGTCCAAGTATATCATTTCCTGATAGGTTCTTACTTTAAATTATGAAAATCCATTTTCAAGGTTAAAATGGTTCATCCACTGGGTGCCCTTCTATATAAGGTGTCTTCACTTTTCCCCGTGTAGTGCTAAAATTGGTACTCCTAGCAGCCGGAAATTATAAAACATCTTGTGAATTTTGCTTTATTTCAGAAGCATTTGCTTCTTTTTAAAGATGAATTCATGTAGCCCAATTTAAGTTGCTTCTTTATGTATAAATGTTTTATATTCTCATATAGTTTAATGTAGTGATCTAAGTAAGTAGATTTAAGGTATATAACATTTAGAAAATTTAAATTAAATTTACAAAATTATTGGATTTTGTATACAATTTATTAAAACAAAATGCTATTTTTTGTAATTCGATTCATTAAATATTTGTATAAAATAAACTTAATAATTTTCAGATATTCTTTTTAAATCTAAAACTTCCAATTAGCAAATTATTCAGACTAATTAGTTTTTTAATTTTTCAGTTTTTGAATTTAATTTTTGAAATTTGAATTCAGTAAATTCTTTAGAATGTGTAATCTTTAGGTGACTCCCGAAGTAAAAATTTAATATAAGTAAAATTTGAAAAAAAAAATTTACCCTTCTCTGTAATTTTAAAATAAATTATTGTTGTATACTAATCTAAGGAATATGTTTTCTTCAAAAGAAAAATTATTGATGTCTGAAGCATATTACATTACCGTAATCTTGTAAACATGTCTAATTTTTCAAAGCCTTTTATTTTAGTATACCTATTTCTAGTAATTCCTTATTAATTATTCAAAATATGTAGGTTTTATAGGAAATTTTGAATTAAAAAAGTTACTGAATATTATTGTAAGAAATGGATAAACATCAATAGACATATGTTTCAGGATTTCTTCAGTATAATGGTATTTATCTTAATTGAAATGATCTTTGCAATGATTTCTAAAGGCTGTGACAGATTTGCTTTTATGTTTTTCAAGTTTTGAATCAGTTTAAAAAATATTACTATATTTTTACTGTGACAGTTATGGATTTTGAATAAAAATAATATTAGTTATACAAATAAGAAATGTTTTTTACCTTTCAGTTCTTTTGTCCTAAGGCACGTTTTAAAATACTTTGAAAATGACTCTAAATATTAAATAATATTATCACTTGTTGACAATAAAGATTGTTAGACATTGTTAAGTTGACTATTTTAAGTACTTAAAATATTGTTTTCATTTAATATAGATAATTGGCTATTATCTGTATTAAATGATAACAGTAAAATAATAATATTTAGAACTTAAAATCAGTCGTTTTCTTATTTTATAATTCTCAAATAGTTATTTTTATATAAGATATAGATAAAAAAATACATATCTTGACTTAATCTCAGGTTGTTCTCATTAGTACCCTAGTTTTTCATTTAAGTTTATTTTGAGTTCAAAGTTTAAACAGTTACAGCATTCTTGAAATTAATTACAACCATTTTTAAATGTTTAAAGTTAAATGAATGAATGCTCTAACTGTAAAAAAAAAAAACATTTTTAAATATTTTTTATATCATCAATGTTAATTTTAGAAACGGAAATATTGCTCATACTTGAAGTAAGAAATGTTTTTCTTACAATTATCACACTTTGATTAAATGTTTTTTGGGGGTTGCTTCTACTCATCAATACACATATCTTATCGAAATTATGAAATAACTAATGTCATTTATGAAAATTTAAATAAATAATATAAAGTAAAATAACGGTAAGCAAAGAAATGATATCCAGAAAAATAGTCTTTAAGCAACTAGGAAACATATTATAAACGATTACTATAAAACACGGTAACAAATTTATGAATTTTAAAAATGCTTTAAATTAAAAATATCAACTATTATAAATTTAAAAATAATTTTTAATTTAGTAACATGCGTAACAACTTTTGAAAGTACAAAACATTACTGATAAAAATTAGTTTTGCAAGTTTGCTTTATCTTGTCTAAAATATTATTAAACAGTAATGTATTAATTATAATTAAAAGCCATTAAAACATTTGCTGTATCACAATAAAGGTTTTCCATTTCTAATACAAAAAAAAATCTATAAATAATTGCTATTGTAAATTCACAAAAGAAATGTGGCTGATAAAAAAAAATTACCTATTGAAGTTTATATCCGTAATTGCCCTTCATCAATAAACAATTCTTGTACATAAATTAAAAGAAATATCAGTTAAAATAATATTTCATAATGTTTGTGTGTTTAAACGCTATTTTAGCATGCATAAATCTAAATTTATTACATTCTTTTATTGTATATAATTACATTGTTTTGCTTTTTTGAATCATATTATTTACGAAGTAAGAAAGGATTTATAAGTTTCTAATTACATAAAGTAGAAGTATAATTTTATTTTTAATTTAAGCAGAAAACTGAATAATAAATCTATGATAATTAATTTAAGGGTTATAGAAACGGATCTTGCTTAAAGATATTAAAAGTATAAAAAAAATCTAAATTTTCCATAAATGTTGCTCTGATTGTCCTTTGAATGAAAATGGGCGATTGAAAAATAAAGATAAGTGAGAAATGAAACACATGTTTGAAATTAATTTAATGATCAGTGAAAGATAATAGAAAAATAATAATCACTCATTCAACAAATTAATATTCAAAATTTCTTTTTTGCCCGCTTTTTTAATTAACAATTTTAAAAGCCTGATTTGATTTCATTTGCATTACAATAATTTCAAATGAATAAATGAATATCTTACAAGAAATCCTTATACACAAATAATTATAGATGATTTTATCATAAATGATTTGCATTGTAAATGTAATTATTATTTGATAAGTATTCTAGTTGCTAATAAGTAAATTTTGGCTGATTGAATTATTAATTTTACAGTAAATTTTATCAAGATTATATTTTGAATTATGTTTTCTGAGCATTATTAACAACCACCATTTGAAATAAAAAATGCATCCATCAATTCTCAAATAGTGGTATTATTAAAATTATAGATTTAAAAATTTCAAACCTCTAGATTACTTATAAGTTGTACTGAAATTACGTTTTTGAAAATGTTTTGCTCACTTTGAATTAGTATTTTTATTTTAAAACTGCTAATTAATTATTACAATTATCCATATATGGAATGTGAATCAGACCAACATCATAATGAAATGACAGAAATACAAACCAATCAATTGATAATTTCTTTTTTTGATGAATGTAAAATAATATAAAATATTCACAGTTTATTTATCATGAGATAATGTAAAGATAATCTTAAATAAGAAACTGTTAAGTATTTACATTTATATGTATAATTCATCAAATTTCATTATTTTTCAAGCGATTCAATCAATTCTGACTCAATTTTTTGTTTTCAACTTGAATAATTTTTGTATAATATAGACAATATAACGTATGGATTTAGGAAGTTAACTGAATATTAATCCTTTGTATCTGTAGTCACTAAATCAGAAAATAAAAGATGACTGAGAAATAACTTTATTAAGCTGAATATTTACAAGTATTATTTTACATTTACTTACTATATTACATTTTATATTTTACAGGTATTTGTGTTTTACAATAATTTAAACATACTTTATATTTATCAATTCGTATTAGAACAAAAGACACTTTTTGTTAGGTTATGTTACGATAAAAAACTGTTTTTGAGCTTTGCTCATAGGCTAATAGCTCGCATTTAGTAAGATTGTGTTTTTATTTGAAACCTAAGCAAAATTGATAGATTGATAATTTTTTAAAAAAAATGACAATCAAAACTAAAGTTAAGTATGGCGTTTGATTGACAAATGAAGGGGAAAATAGGTCGCTTGGAAACACAAAGACGAGAAACAAATTAGTCTATTAATTTGTTTCAAAAAGGAAATTTTTGCGTCAACTTTCTCTTTTGGCCTCGTTGACAAATCTAAGATCCAAGAGAAAGAAAGAGCTCCGATACCAAGTTTTCCTCTTAAAGAATTTTTTGCATGAGCATATCTAGAACATGGTAGCATTATGTAATCCATAGTTTCTCAAAAATATTAATGGCAGACACCATAAATCTAAATAAACTTAAGCAACATTTGAAAACGGTTTATTGTAGTATGTCAATAAACCTATAGATAATTCTTTGAATTCGAGTTAAAGATACATAAATAGCAGCAACCATTTTTAAAATATCTTTGCTTGTGAAGGAAAAAAGTTTTAAGTAAATCTTACAAAGTTTCATATAAAATAGTAAAATGTAAAAATTCTGATAATATTGATAAAGAGCTTATTTTACAAGTAGAAATTGAGATTGTAGAAACTATGTTTTAAGAAAATTTTGCAAAACAATTGCTGCCCCTACCTCTTTTAAATGATGCTTTTGACATTTGAATTGGTGATATAATTGAACATGTACAGTTTTGCTCCTCTCGAAGATCTGTGACATACTATTTTCAATAGAGCTTGATGATGCAACACATAGTACAAATAAAAATGCTCATTTCTTTGCCTAAGTTCAATTTTATGATAATATGTCAGTAAAAGAGCTACGTTTCTCCAAACCAATACATCTCAGCACAATAGAGCTCAAATTATTTGCTATCTTAAATGATTTTATGAATGATGCAAACATAGAAGGGAAAAATTGTGTAATGCAAAAATTGCCACATTGCATTTGGACACCTCTACATGATGCACAGAGAAGCTCTTGCTTCAATAGAAATGAATTCTGGTGCGAATTATCTGTTAACAATTGTTGTAACCGTAGGGATTTATAAAATGAAACCCCTCAAATCAAGAATATTTTCTGAACTTTGTAAAGACATGGCTGCAATACAGAGTTACTATTTATTGGGAAGAAAGATGGTTATAAAGTAAGGGAGTTATTGCAACGTGTTTCGTAATTAAGAGGAAAAATCATCAATTTCTTTGTAAAGGAAAACAGACTGAATTTTGGGAATGGTTTATTTGTAATGAAATTTAGCTACTTATTCAATATATTCGAGGAATTAAATAACTCTAATCTTCCACACCAAGGATCAAATACATATGTATCGATATAAATGATAAAGTTAAATGATAAAGTTAATTATTTTAACAGAAAATTGAAATTGTAGTGCAGAAACTTAAAGTAGAATTACCTAACAATTTTTCCAAATGCGTATAGTTACAATAAAACTTAAAATTTTACAGAATAATGCGTAACATTTGTTTTTATAACCAGTGAAATTTATTCAGTTATGGTAACAAAGAATTTTAAAAGGTATTTTCTTACTGTTAAAAAATTGATAGCATGTTTTGAGTGGGTTAGGAATTCATTTCATTACACTCCCGAAAGTCTGTCAATTTGGAAGGAAGAAATTCATATACTTCACAAGTAGCGGAGCAAAAAGAATATTTAGCAATAAATCCCTCTTTGAGTTTTGGGAAACAAAAAGATGATGAGTTTTTTGCACTAATAAAACATCATTACGCATTCTATTACTATTTTGAACAACTTAGCATTGTGAAATTTGATTTTCTGCAGTGGCTTTTTTGGAGAGAAAATATAGAACTCAGCTAAATATAGAAAAATAATTGAGAGCGTCTGTTGCTAAGATTAAGCCATTTTTCATTTTAGTAAGCTTAGAAAAAATAAACTTTGATTCATTTAACTATTTATTTTAATTTAATAAGTTAACTATTAAATATTATGTTGAGATACATTTTATTTTGTATGTATGTGCTTTCCTTTCAATTAGTTAAAAACGTTTTAAATAATATTTTCTCAGGGATAATATCACACATCCCCTTTTCACTCTGCTCACGAATCATGGGGAGAATAGCTGTATTAATGAATATATAAAAAAATATGTATAGAAAACTTAATGAAAATTCAAGGTATTTAATAATAATAATAATTTTAAAATGTTGATAATAGTAATTTTATTACTGAAAATTATTTGTAAGCAATTTATATTTTTTATTAATTTTTTGTAATATTTTTACATATTGAAATATTTAAAGTTAAATGTACAATTACCAAATAGTTGATAAAATTTATATTAATTAAAAATGATTATTATTCTATATTTTTCGATTATTTTTTATTATAACAGCATCTTATTATGAATTTTTTTTTATTTCTGCTTGATACTTTTTAAGAATTTTAGAAATTATTTTCATATTATTTTGTTAATAGCAACCTATTATTAAAATTATAGTTATTATCTATATGAAATAAATTAATAACATAATCCTTTGTACATAAAAATTTCATTGCATTAATTACTTACTACACGTTATTTATTTGGAACCGCAGCATAAATAAGAATCATTAATAGTTTTATTTTCAGAAACAAGTTTCATTTTTGGAAAAATTTTTGAATTTATTTTAACTTTAATTTTAGAATATGATTTAAAATTTCTATGCGAGCAAAAGTTAGCAAAATATTGTTAAATTTACTCTCTATTAGTACTAGGAGAAATAATTGTAATTATTAAAGTTAGTTTGAATCTAAATAAATTAGATACGAAATATAAAAATTAATGATTTTCAAAATTTACAGTTGAACCAAAAAATTCTAAATACTTTGAGAAAACTATCTTAGTACTTAACTATCGTACAATTAAAATAATGTTTTATTTAAAAACAAAGGCATTTTTATAGTAATAGGGGTTAAGTTAATCATAATGTATATAAATAGTAGTATATAAGTATATAAATCGGTAAATACAGTATATAAATCGGTTGTGATTTCGTTTATAAAGGTGTGTGTGTGAATGAAATCGGTTGTGATTTCGTTTATAAATGTGTGTGTGAATGAAGTTATACATAAATATTTGATATTATTTATTTAGAACTGAAATGAACGCTGAATGTGAATAACGCTGAATGTGATTTTAATTCAGCGTTATGAATTTACTATTTAAAATTATTCAATAGAAATATTGGTAAAATTATCTATTTCATTTAACACCATTCATGTCTAATGAAATATATTTATTTTCATACCTTTATTCAATTCATTACTTAAATTAGTTTATGAATTAGGGAATTTTAAATTCCTATAATTAATTTAATTTATTTTCATTATATCATGAAATAAAGTATTCATAAATTATTGAAATCATTATGGTAAAATATTAAAAATATGATAATGTATATATGTATTGAAGAAAATTTTAAGTATTCTAAACTTCACTTCATTCGCGCATTTTATAAGTAGACTTTAAATGGAATTTCAATTAATTTACACAATATTAAAAAAAATTTTATGTTGATGAAGTCTGTATTTATAAACTTACATGATCTATAATACATCTAATGAGTCACTAAAATATATTCCCATTATTTATAATTTAGAACAGAAAACCCATATGAGGGATAAATAATCTAGCTATTATTCACTTAACACTAGCATCTTTTATTATTATGATATATTAAATTTATTTGGTATTTATTGTAAACAGAGTTTTTACTGATCTTAATGAAGATATTGTGAAAAATAATTCCCTTTTCAAAAACGTTATAAGCGGACTAATAATTCTACGTTATAAAAAAATCAAGAAAATTGATAATTATATCAAAAACATTCATTTTTGAGAATTTATTTTAGTTTTTAGGGGACGTAAAATGGTTAATGAAAATTTTATTAAGCACATCAAAAGAACAATTATTATTAATAACAAATTATTGCACTCGTTTCAAAGCAAACTGCAAAGATTAATTTTGAAAAGCACTTATCGTAAATGACAAGCAATAAAATCATTCTCCTCTCCACTTTAATTTCCTTCTAAATTGAAAAAGATTCGATTAATATCATTAACTAGTTATTTGAAATTGCATACATAAAAACTAATGTCCTTCTTTATGGGCATACAGCTAAAAGAAAAAATAAAAATAACCTAATTTAAATAAAACTGTTTCAATAATATTTATTACTTAATGCAAGAATGCATAAAATAATTCCACCGTTATTTTAATGTTTCACTAAAATTATAAAAACACGTTAACTTAAAAAATAATGTTTCATCCAACACTTAACTAACCATTAAAATTAATCTTGATAGAACTATAAAAAAAAACTTAAGCTTAAATTGAGGAAAATATTAATTTTAACCGGTGATATTGTTGCATATGAAAACATTAAGTCCTATCTAAATTACTGAAAAAAACTATCAAGTTAAATATATTTTTATTTACAAGGTTTGAATTAACATGTTTTCACTTTAGGTAGAAGCGAATTTGATATGTATTTACATTAACTATATTTTCTATTAAAATATAGTATTTTGAAAGGAAGACTTTGCAAGCAATGATGAAATTACCTAATAAATTTGTAATACTAATCTTAGTTCTTAGTTTGTGCACGTGTGTGTGATGCTTCAACACTGGAAATTAAGTTTAATAAAACTTACTTTAAAATATAACTTTTAAATTGTACTTTTTTTAAATTTATTGAACCAAAAGATATGTTGCTAATTTGCATCTGAGGTAGGTTGACGTAGACAACATCGTTCTCGTTACCAGAGGGTAACTCATTATACTTTCAAAACAACTGAGATCCATCGTGTACTCTAACGGTGTCCGAGGCCTATAAAATATGCTGTGATATCAACGTTTTACAAGTGAAATAGTACCTCTAAATAGTATATGAAATTGAAGATCTTCAGCTTAGATTTTAAATAAAATTATTAAAGATAAATTTTCCAGAGTCATATATCTTAGAGATCTGTACATCAGATAATGAGCAGTAATTGTACTACATTTCTCCTTTCTATCCTGAAGAGGGCGATCTCATGGAACTCATATTGTTCACTGATTAACCAGCAGAAGTTGGGCACAATCATTATCTAATTTTCAATTTGTTTCTAAAACGTTCGATCTTAGCTTATTTATATCGATAACATTTTCAATTTTCATGAGTTGAGAAAGCTTGAATATTTTTGTTCTTCAGTAAATTTCTATTGCATTTGTTCAATTGACAGTCATATTCTCATAAAAAAATAATTTAAATCCAAAGACAGTAAAAAAGAGCATTTGTCAAAGCGCAAAAGATCCTTCATTTTTTTTAAATACAATCATAGTTTTAGAAGACAATAAATGTAGCAAAACATAAATAAAAAGCACTTAAAAAATTGGAGATCCATGCCTGTTTCATGTTCTCCATTCATCATGTACTAGGGATGTTAAGCTTAATATTAATATATATAATAAAGTTAAAAAATGAAAACATAAAACAATAATTTGACATCATGAATGCTTTTCAGTTATATCTATCGCAATTAAAAGTAAGATGAGAGGAGAATTTAAGTGTTATATCTAAACAAAATTCTTAGAATCGATGCATAATTGATTCATCTTAGCAATACTACCGAAACCACTATCTTTACACATTATTGTGCATACACTTACATTCATATTTTATTGCACATATAAATTATAATATATACATATTTTATTGCACACATAAATTATAATATATACATATTTTATTACACATACCAATTTGAAGTATAATGTAAGTGAACCATATGCAATACAATGCACTGTAATTACATGCGTTAAAAGTGAAATCCCCTCATATAACATCTAATGGGTGACATTTTAACAAGCAACGAAACAGAAGGCAAATGCAATCTCAAAAAAACGTCCAATATAATAATGAAAATTCATCCTATGAAGTATGATAACATTCAGAATGATTGATTTTATAGTAAAACCAGCTTTAGTGACATGTGAAAATACCTTTGCAATTGGGACATTTATGTTTTATCACTTAACAAGATTACTTAAACATCATTAATAGATATTTTAGATGAAAAAATATGGAAATTAAATAATATTTAAAGTTGAACATCTTAATGTCTGCACTTGGAATCATAAATATGAAATAAAGTCAATTATCGAATAGAAATGGATTTATAAATAATAGTCTTGTATTGAGATTTTTATAGGAACTGAAATATATTCTCTTTTGACTGTCATATAGCTTTAACCTGCTTTTGTACCCAAATTTCGCTCTTATCATTTAGGTTTATTCTTTGAGAAGCATATTGAAATCTTCATCTATTAACATGGTAATTTAACATCCTGTAACTTCTGAACTTGAAAGTATGAAAGAATTTTCAATGAAATATGTGATGAAACTATATATTCACATTGATAGATAAAAATTCATCCCTATTTTATGTCTAAATATTTATTACATATTTAGTTAAGCAAATTATGAGTAGACAATAAAATGCCTCAAACATTTATGTTGTTAAAACATGTTAAATTTACAAAAACATTTTTATAAAGATTCATTTTAAAATTTAAAAAATGTTATACGACCCATTATTTTAACTTGAGTAAACTTTATGGAATTCAATGAAATACTCAAGGAAATATCCTAAGAATTTTATTTGTTGTAAATACTTATTTATGAATTTTGTTTCCATTTGTCAACTGCAAGAATATTAACTCGTCGGTTTAAAGTGTTTTTAATATTTAAAAAATATATTAAAAAACTTAGTAAATAATCACGTTTTTTTAATTATTTTATTAATTAATAAATAAATACTTTTGCATCTCTATGGTACCAACAATTGTTTTTAGCATATAAATAACACTATTACAGATGTGTTAGTGTGTTGTATAGTAAACTTCCATCGAATTACTGATACTAATTTTATGAACTGTGCCTTCAAAACTAAAATTGTTTATCCTAATTTATCCTTTTTATGTTTTCAAGTGTCTTAACAATATAATATATCTTCGTGGCAGAGGGTACCCCTGGGAAGAATGGACTATGTATGTCGGAACTGTATACTCCTGTTAGGATCGCCCAAGGCGTGAAGGTCATTTCACTATACTAAGATAGGATACTCAGGCAAAGGTGCCATGTTCTCCTTTCGGTGGCTTCAGTCTCTTGGAATGAAAGATGCTGTTCCTTCCATTCGCCATGAATTTTTGTTTAGTTTGAAGGACATATCATCATCTCCACTTCTAGTGATCGACTTTGCTAGAATACATGGATCAGATCTAGCTGTTGCTAGATCAGGAAAGATTGGTAACAACATTAATAACACATCTAGGATATTCACGTCTTGTTGTTGGCTTTATGTGTTCTTACTATATATAATACAATTTGTTTTCCTCATGTTATTTATAAATCGAAACAAAACCTTATTCATTAAGTTTCTTCTTTTGATGAATTCAATACGCCCACTTAGTAAAAGTTTTTAAATTTTATGAATTATTCCATTCAGTTCAATTGCCATATGAGAGTTGATGATGAAAAATCATCTTTAATTTATAAAAGGCAATTCTTAAATTTTCTAGAAATTTTCATTCATCATTATATTAAATATTTAAGAATTTTATACTATAGCACATTGTAAATAACAAAAGTGCTTTGGTATTTTTTATAATAAATAAAATCTTGAGTTATCTTCTACTGGTCAATTTTCAATAAGAAAGGTATATATTATAAAATAATCACCGCATATTATTTTGAAATTTAACTAACTATATTCTGTTTTTTTTATCTCACAGTGAGACTTACATAACTACTAAAAGTTGCTTCATGGTATTTGAACAACTGTGAATACTTCACTTTCTGAGGCTTTTTAAATAAGCCACTTCTTTAACTGTCACCAATAAAATAATTCTCAAGACCCATTTCAGAAACTTTTGTTAAAGAAAATGTATGAAACTGAAGCGAAAATAAAAATGCGTTTCATTATACAATATTTTATATTTTAATCTATAGCTCGAGAGTAATCTGGCTAGTTGAATTTAAATTTCGAGCTAAGTCATGAACCATCCTAAGAATCTTCAAAATGAATATTTATTTTAATGTCAGAAGTTGTTCCTACTGAGTGAACTCAATCCTTAAATTAAATATTTCAAGGAAATTCAACAAAATTAAAACTTTAATTTTACAACTTCATGATTTCTTAAATCTTTCAAACACTTTAGGAATATTGAATTATGAAACTCGAAAACTTCCGTTGAAGAACTTATTCAAAACACTTTCTTTGTTTCAGCTTTATTGGATTGGAAGATGTTTTATATAAAAATGAAAACAACTTGATGAGAGAAACAAAAGGTACATTAGGCGTCATATATTCTTTAATTATTTGGATATTGCACTAACTACACAAATTAGCTCCACTTTGAAATTTATATTCAATTTTAATTACAAAATTGTATATAGGATATAACTGTATATATTTAGAAAAATTTTTTATAATAAGAATTAATACCATCAAAACCGTATACTAATAATATAATGATATAAAATATAATACAAAAAATTTTAATTAGTATTTTTTTAAAGTTTTATTATTTTATGAAATTAAAGATTCTTTGAGAAAAAAAAATCATAAAAAGACATTTGTTTAGCCTATATCCTTTAGTTTTTTAAATATTGCTAATTCTTCAAACATGAAATTTAATATTTTACTCTATAAAATAACTATAGAGGTTCAATCGAAACACTAAAATATAATTCATTTAGCATAACTCTTTAATCTGTGAAAAAATTTTCATCTGCAGAATAATTAACTATGTTCCTATATATTATTTACTTCACTTGTATGTTTGATAAAGAGTTGTCGTAAAAAACTATTCAGAAGTATCTCCGGTTTCCACTACAGAATGCATATTAAGATCACAATATAGAAAGATTGGCTAAAAATTTGTAATGATTATAACTGCGGAAAATACTAGTGTATTGTGGCATATAATTGTGCTTTCTAGAAGGATAACTACGTTTCTATTAATATATTAGAAAATTAAAATATCATAGATATATTGAAAATAATTGTTTGATTGATATTTTTTAATATTTGATTCGTAAATGTTTCTTGAGATTTCAAACTTTAGGGAAGCTTGAAATAAGGAAACAAAATAAAAATAGAAATGGTTTAGTTTTCTTTTATCGTTATTTAAATTAGGATTTCAATTCATCATAATTTGTTTTTGATAACTCTAATTGAATACTGCAGTAATTATATTATTATTTATAATCATGTAGTTTTCTTTTATCAAAATGTAATCTTATTTTTGAATGTAAAAAAAAATTAACTCATAACGATTATGGATTTTAAAATTTAAATTTTTATTGCTTTTTGTAAAAACTACATTTTATAATGTCAATTACAAATGAAATATCAAAAGAATTTTATTGGAAATGAAAAATAATTTAGATCTGAGTTTTTTTATTGAAAACAAAATTTTAATTTTAAGTGAAAATTATATAGTAATGAACAATAGTTTTAAGATATTCAGCTGATATATTAAAAATACTAACTTAAATGTTGCAATTTTAATGGTGTTACATATTATTGCAGAAGCAAAAAGATAAAAATTTCAATTCAGTTGTGTGTTTAAAAGTCTTCGATACAAAAACTGTTTAAACTGATCGTACTGTGAATAGCTAAAAGAAAAGCATGTGTTTCTAAAATTATTCTTAAAAAATACGTGTATTGACAGTCATTTAAGTTAAATTATTATAAAAACAAAAATTGGGATAATGATTATTTTCACGCTTAGAAATATTTTATTTTACATTAGTTATTAACACTTATTGAAATGCAACTGACTTACATTTCAATGACCGTTAATTAATGTCCCATATTTATAATTTCTACGCATAAAAGATGGTGATTGAAACGAATAATAATCACAATTTTCACTATGAATCACGTAAATTATTTACAGATACTTAGCATAATATATATATATATATATATATATATATATATATATATATATATATATATATATATATATATATATATATATATATATATATATATATATATATATATATATATATATATATATATATATATATATATATATATATATAATATATATATATATATATATATATACGTATATATATATATAATATATATATATATATATATATATATATATATATATATATATGTATGTATACATATATGTATATGTATATATCAGGAAACTGAAAAAAAAAGTGTCATGTTTAATTAATATTAAAAGTAAGGCATTATATAATTAATGAATTACTGATTACATTTACTAATCCCAAATGGAATTCTATTGGTTTCACATTTCTTTAAAATGAATGTAATAAAGTATAATACTTTATAATAAGCCCAAAATTATTTTGTTGCTATTATTTATAGATATGCCTTATTGAAATTCAGAATAAACTTTATTTCAAGCTAGATGGTTCAAGTCTTGGTAAACAAATATACTTATATTTTATGTATGAAACTATTTTCTGTCTTTCAACAACGATGTTCCGCCAAAGATGTGCAAAGCTTTCTCCCAAAATTTCATATTCTGCTTTCCAAAAACAAGTAAAATGTGAAATAAATCCAGTTTTATGATGCACCCTTCTAACTTTGTCATTCAAATTTATGTGTTTCATTGCTTATTCGAAATTTTATATTACTTGTATTGTGCTGAAAACACATGTGTATAAGCAACTACAAGTAAATCTAGGAAGTTTATAGATGCTTTATTTACAGTTTAGCAATACTAGTACGAAATCTACTTAAAGTATTTTTTAACATAATAATGTTTTGCGATAACAGGTTATATAATTGAAACATGTCTCAAATCTGCATGCTGATAACACACTTCCATAAATATATTAATTTTAACGTTTCTTATATGAATCTTTATATATTTATTGAAACTAATTTATTAAAAATAGTATGTATATATATATATATATATATATATATATATATATATATATGTATGTATATATATATATATATATATATACATATATATATATATATATGTAACTCAAAATAAATGTAATTTATTTTGAGTAGATTTAACCAATATTTCAAACGTAGATTTAACAAATGAATAACATATTTTTAATTAGTAATAATATAAAATTAGCAATTTTTTAATGTTTTCATTTTTTATCAAAATTTTACCAGGTTCTATATTTTTTATCAGAGGACCTATGCAGTGATAAGAATATATAGAAATGTTCACATGTTCTTTTTAGAGAAACATAAGTATAAAAATGGCATTAAAAATAAAAATATATTACTGTCTAAAGGAGAAGACTATTTTCTTGGGAGTGAGATTTCTTGGATTTGATCCGAAATGCAGTTCAAGATATAGTTCAGTGTTTATTTTTTCCATTTAGACATGCAAACTGGCCCATTATCAATAAAAACTTCTAGATAGAAATAATTCCTCGAAATTGTTGAAATATAATATTTACATCATTCTTTTTTCTGTTATTTAGCTATCGGATGTTAGGTTGTTATTTATACGATGCCATGCTTATAACACCAAATCGAAATTACCTCAGAGCAATAAGCAGCACGAATATGGAAAAATTTAAACAAATAATAATTAATCAATTATAGAAAAATCAAATTTAATTACATTTTTAAATTAATCATTTTTCATATTATTTGAAAATTTGTTATATTTTATTTCAAATTTTAACATTAGTATGAATCAATTCTTATATTTACTTTAACTATATCTTCTACTTAAATTATTAATATCTGTGCAAATATTATATTGCTTAATTTTTTTAAAACTAAAAATTTTTCTCTATTTCAGTATTAAAACAAGAAACATTAAAACTCGAAAAGATTAAAATATGCGTTTTTAAATTTATTTTTATAACAATGCGCAAAGGATGTTTTTATTAAATTTAGATTGTGTAGAGTAATAAAATTTGATAGTTATTACAGTGAAAATTAATATAAATTTTTTTAAAGTGATTACAATATTAATAATTAGACATATTTTTTTAACATTTTCGCTTACATATTTCATGTTTCTTATTTTTTTAAATAATATATTACATTTTTATATGTTTCTGTTTACTTATTTTTTTTTGTTTCTCAACGACATTTTTTTTTCATGTTTCAGTCAGTATATAATTACTTTTTTAGAAAGATGTATGATTGTTGAAAAATTTTAATTTAACACTATAAAAGAACTCGATACATTAATTAAAAGTGAGTTTCTTTAGTTACATTTCATTGAAATATATTAAAGACTATAATTTAACAAATATGAAATATTGTTAAAATTAGAACAATGAAGTTATTTATAATGAAAGATATGAGAGAAACTATTTTCTTTGAGAAATTAGATTTCTAAATTTAATAAAATGCTGCTTGACATATTTACAATGAAAATGTAAATAAATTGTATTTTAATTAGAATGATTTAAAATAATTATTTAATCATTGCTTCAACTAAATTTCATGCTTTTATTTTACGTAATATTGTATTTTTCACTCTTTATTAATTATAGTTCTCAAGAAGATAAAATTCATAATTATTTTTGCTTAATTTAAGTTTATTTTTTTAATAACCAGAATTTTTTTTTATCAAATGTGCAATGATTTGCAATAATGTAACAATAGATAAACGTTTATTTTAGAGAACCGTTAATGACAGAGGCTGTCGCATTTTGTTTCAATGTAAACATTTGAAATTTATATTCACTGTATCTTAGAGTAAAAAAGTAAGAGTGAGATTTCATAAGCTAATGTGTAGTTTTTTATTCGTTATAAGAATGCTGAAGAGAATTAGTATTAGAATTGTAATATTGTCTGTGAAAAATCTAAGTTGATGTAAAGCAATATTGTGGCTAAAAGTATCTTACTAATAAATTTAATACATTGCGCTTAAGATGATACATTTCAAAACAAAATTTAATATTTGTTGTTATGCGTTTGAATTCATTAAAATAATACATTTAAAGCCGATTCTAAACATATTTAGGCTTCATTATTTTAAACTAAAATATAATAAGTAGTTAAAAATGGTGATCATTTTTTGAAAAATAATTTGAATGATAGTTTTATCTTTGTTAATTCAAATAATAGAATAAGAGTAAAATAAATCACCTTCATATTATCTCGAATATTATGCATTATAACCAACATTGCGCGCTTACCACATAAACTTATAAAATATACTAAGCTCCAGTTGCGAAAATATATAATTAGTCATACATATAAATTTAATATTTTTACTTAAATTATAATTTCGCAGCATATTACGTTAAAACACTGTTTCCGAATATTAAATATAGTTGCTCTCTGAAACAATATTCTAAATTTTGGTTCTTCCATTTTAATGTTAATTACAGACATAGTATTAATTTTTAATGTATTTAATTCTCCTTTACAATAGTTGATTATTTTATTACTAAATATTATATTTATCCAATAATGCAATAGTTTTTTTGTTTCATATCTAATGATCATACTGTGTGTTTTATTCACAATAAGAAGTATTATAAATTTAACTAAAAATGATGAAATTTCACTCAAACTTTGCTAAAACAACAAGAAGCAATTATCTATTTTTTCATCTCTTAATTTATTAGTTTATTTTTTATTTCTTTACTCGTGGTTTTAATCTATAATTCTTAGAGGATAGTATATTAATACTATTCATTAAGTTGGACTTTAATTACTACTTATAATCTTCTATATTTTAAAGAAAATCAAAAATACAGTTAAACATTGAAAAACTGTATTTACTATTTTTTGCTAATTTGTTCACAGATGTTAGCGTTTAATCAATTTGATAAATTTTAATTTAGTATGAAAAATGTCATGTTTCATAAAATTACAAAATGAGTAACAAATAGCTTGTTTAGAAAAAAAAAAAGAGACAAAACTTCTACTTTTTGAACCACTGTTTTAAAATCCGATTTCTAGTGAACAAAAATAAGAAATGATAACCTGTATGTATTATTCGAACACATGGAATTTAAATTAAAAATAAGCATACATTTTTTTAGGAAATTAGAAACTTAAAGTCATATAAAAGCCAAATATATAGAACTCAGAATTAGAATATATTAAACATTCATACTAATGTGTAAAACAACATTACACTAATGTGTAAAATAAAAGTAGATGTCATACGAAAATATATTTTTCTCTATATATACTAGAGAATATATTTTTTATTAATTTTTTCTAGTGAAAAAGAAGAAAATTTACAGAAATAGTATTGAATATCTTGCCAAGATGTGTCATCAACAGAAGTCATTTGTCTTATGCAATCAAGCTATTCCTTAACAGTAGTTTTCCTTCTTAATGTTTATTGCATCATAAATGATACAGAGGAAGTTAAAAATTGGAAAGATTGTTAGTTTTTCAAGTACAGCTGACATCAATGAAATCTTTAGAGACAATTTATATTTACAATATAATTTTATTTTCAGTAAGAATAGTTTTTTTTTAATTTTTAAAAGCAGTATTCATTTGCATTTTTGTTTTTAAAAAGAGGAATAATCCACAGAGAGAGAAAGTTTCATTTAATCTCCAATGCAATCGTATACAAATTAATTTTTAGTGTATAAAAATTCAATGTATTTTTAAAACCAAAATAACATTAAGTATATTCTTTCCTATTATAATTGCATTCAGTGTTTATCAGCATATAGTTTATTTCCAATTATTTGAAAAATCAAATGTAAATGCGTATGCATTTTTCTAGGAATATTTAAGTAGCGATTTAGGTAAGATTTGTAAGTTTATGGTTTCAAATTCATTGTATAACTTGTCTTTTAAATATTTTAAGGTAATTACCGACTATTCAGAAAGATATGAATTTTTATTTCCATCAAATATCTTATTTTCAAATCTGAATAACTAAACGTTTTCTTTTGAATACACTTTAATTAGCAACATATAATAATTATTTCCGCCAACTTTATTTGGCCTTATTCTATTGGATACTATTAAATTAAATGATAATTGTTTCAAAACCAGTGCTTTAACTTCAAACTAATTATTAATATCTGAGTACAAATAAGTGTTGATATTTATATTTTTGCTACATTTTTCCTATGTGATTGTGAAATCAGGAGTAAAAAATCCCAATTTTATTAAAATATCAATAAATTTTCACATTTAATAAAATTTAAGCTTATGAAATAAAAATAATTTCTCTTCAAAAACAGCAAAAAATTGCGTTAGAAATCATTGTAACTCAAATAATCTTATTTCAAAAATAAAATATTTAGTTAAACTATTTCAAATTTGTAAAATCGTCAACAAAATATTTATATTCAAAGTAATAAAAAAAATTTCTGAAAATTTTTGTTAAGCGTTATGTAAATAGGAAACCTAACGATCAGAAGCTATGTATTTTGCGTTTCACAGGAAAACAAAACCCACTTTCTATAATTATGAATTTTTCTTCAATAAAAAGCCAGTGAATTTAAGTGCTGTATGTGAATAAATCTATTTGTATATTCCAGAACATTAAAATATCAAACATGATTCTTAGATAAGTATTTACTTGCATAAAATTATTTTTCTTTTGTTGGCGTAATTTAAAAGTAAATATTTTGTAACTGTAAACATTAAAATTTTTCAATCTATATACAGTTTTAAATTGAGATATATTTAACTTAGATTCACATTTTAATAAAATCAGACTTAATTATTCTTTCTGAATAAAATTAATTAGATATTTTTACAAATAAATAAATCTGAATATTATAAGTCTATTCAGAAAATATCAAGACATTATGAAAATACTGTATCTTTAATTTTTAAAATTCTTAAATGAACATCAAATATTTCTAAATTAAAAGCAAAAATTCCTGTAATGTTATATATAACAATATATTAATCAGCATAATACAACCATATACTTTTCTGCAACTCTAGAACTGCCATGGAAGTGATAGGAAATGAAGACTTCAGGCTCACATAAGATACCCCTCATTATTTAGCGGAAATTTTCCACCTGAGAAAAAGCTGTAATTTTCAGTTTATACCTGGTCATCTTGGCATTGAAAAGAATGAGAAATCAGATTGGCTTGCAAAGGAGGCGAGAGGTCTTAACTCAGGTAACCTCAGCGCTGTTACTTTGAGAGACGCTAATGCAATTGCTAGATTCAAACTGAAAGAAAAACACTTAAAATGGAACAGCAATTATTTGTTATCAATGAAGATAACACTATTCGGCAACCAGGACAACACCAGGACTATTCAGACCAAGACAACACCAGCTCTATTTCCAGACTAAGAACCCAGCACTTCTGAGGAATGACTATAAACACAGACAGGACCAGGTCTTACAAATCATTTAGAAACAAGCCTGAGAAGGAGCTCAACCCAAAACATGTTTGTAATTGTCTGTCCTTCAAAAGAAGCTTAAAGGCTATTGACGAATTTACCTATTATGGAAATCTCTATAATGATACAATTGCACAAATTCTCAAGGTCGTGATTTGGATACTTGAAGTAGTTTGGCTTCAATTTAAATGGACTTGACCCCAACGAACCAACCAACAACAATATATCTATAAGTCAAAAAAGGAGTAAGAAAAATTTATTATTCGTTTAATGAGTTTATAGTGTATTTTTTCTACTTGCAAACATAGTTATGCAAGAAATAGTAATTTATAACATCATTTTTAAATAAATTCTCGCAAACGTCACTGAAACTAAAATAACAGTTGGTTTAAAATATAATTGTTGTGGTGACCTCGGTAATTTTAGAAAACTCCGAGGAAAACCCAGATTCGTTATTTAAATAATTGAATGACAGAGATCAATTCAAAACAAAATACAATAAAACTTAATAATTTATTTTAGCAAATTCATTACAAAGGTATTTACATTTATAATTAAAACAATCTTGATTAAATATTTGAGAAGATTCTAACATTATCATTATTTTTATGATATTTACACAATAACCATAATGACCATAGGGAAATGGAACGAGAATCAGACTCACCCCTTTTAGAAGTAGTATTGTGGTGTCTGAGACTTCGCCGCTCTCCTGTGTGGATGATTCTCCTTTTTCATCCACTTCCCGTCCTCTACTCAGCATCTCCGCTTTGCATTTCCATTCGTTGATATCTCCGCATCTTAC
This sequence comes from Latrodectus elegans, assembly GCA_030067965.1. Taxonomy (NCBI): domain Eukaryota; kingdom Metazoa; phylum Arthropoda; class Arachnida; order Araneae; family Theridiidae; genus Latrodectus; species Latrodectus elegans. Next base: position 39,613,821 of record CM057811.1, on the reverse strand, counting down.
TTGGCTTGCTGCTTAGTATACCTCTTTTCAGACTTTGTCACCTCTTCTTCATCTATTAGTCGGACATCTGCATTCCCATTCAGGACAGTCGAGGCATGACTTCTCCAGCCAGTGCAATCATACTCCGTTTACTCCTTTTCTTTGTCGGGCATCTCTGGGGCTTCTCTGCCTTGTGTATCTCAAGGACTTCTGTGTGTGAGGACTTTCTCTGTCTCTGTGTCTCCCTGTCTTCCATTCTTAGATTCAGTTTTTAAATTCTCATCTTAGCTCCTCCTCTTTACACCATTAGTTTTCCAAAGTTCCATATAACGTCCTACACTCCTATGGGATAGGTCAGAAATCTCTCCCCCTTAATCCCGACTGGTCAGATTCACAAACAAAACATATCATAAAACATAAACTTCCCTTGTAATTTTCTCACGATCATTCATACCTTCCGAAAGGAAGAATTTATTATTTTATTGCACTTGGCTCCTTGTGCCACTTTTTATTGCATCCTTTCCTTTATACTATTACAGCTTAGTTTGAAAGGAAAAGAGGAAACTCTTAAATTTAAAGTGCAATAAATATATATATATATATCTATTTTCCCCCAGGGTTTGGTTATGTCGTTTTACACTACGACAATAATAAAGTATTATATTTTGTAAAAGACATTTTAAATTTAATACTTTATAATTATATGTAACATGTAAAAGTTATATTTTGATAAATAGTTAACTTATCTAACTATATAAATTTCTCAAAATTTCAAAAACACTTACTTATTGTTCAAGTTAATGTTACTTAAATATGCAGCTTTTCCTTAAAGCTTCTATGAAAAAGTTAAAAATTTGTAATGATTTTCAACGTATAGTAGTAGCAAGGTAACCGTTATCCCATATGCTTATGAGTGCCCCCTTTTATAGATTTATTTAAAATGCAAATAATTTGCATAAAGTAAAATTGGCTTTAGTGAAAAGAAATCATTACATAAAAAGATTAAATTTCGTTAGTTCTTTTTTTGTGTATATATTTAAATTAAAACATTTTACTGAAACAATTCGTATGCAGTTCAGTCGATCACAAATTATAGTATTTAAATATATATTTATAAAATTTATAGCATTAAATTGACATTTAATATGTAATGAAGATATTTTTCCTTAACAATGCAAATTCCTTAATTGCATTTTTGCGCAAATCAAGTGATTCAACAAAGAAAATACGTTGCTATAGTGAAAGAATATCATAAAAAGGCAAAATTTGTCATGTAAACAAGAAAAAAGTTTTAAGGATTAAAAGCAAAGAAAATTCTATAATATTTTTAATATTTATTTATTTGCTTAAAATATTTTTTTATCACTAAATCTTTTTATTTATTTAGAATTTTTAGTTGCTGAAAACAATAAATTTTTTTGTTTTATTAAAATTTAAATTAAACATAACCAATTCTTTTTTGCAGCTAGAATTATTTAAATTATACCACAGTTAATAAAATTATTATTTAATTTCCGCAATGCTTTGTTCTTTGTCAATTTATTTTAAGTTGTAATGATACTTCTATTGTTTATATTTGACAAAATGTTATAAATATTTCTACATCGTTTACTTTTAAAATATAATCTCATGAAACTTAAAGAGAAAATATTTCATATTTTTCCCTAAACTAAAAGCTACGCACATTTATAGTTCAACAATTTGACTATAAATATATCGGATATCAGCCATTCACAGAGAAACTATCAGCCAATTAAAATGATTTAAAAATATTCACTAATACAATTTGCTGTAAGCACTAAGGAACATGCTTAACTCATCGCGCTTCATTAACTGGATGCAAGTTATTATCCGAGTGGTTTGAAGCAGCAATAATAAATTATATAAATATGTATGATATGAATTAGGAAAGATAGTTAAAGGTGGCATTGTCAGTCATTTTAAATTCGACCAAATAAGTGTATATACTTCTTAAATTTATATCCTTTAGTTCTCTTACCCAAGCGTAAGTCCTGTCGTTTTTGAAAATAAATAATCATGAGAAAACAAAAGACTCCTCATTAATTATTTAGAGCAGTCCCAACAAGTCAAAATGGACTCGACGTTTGTTTAACCCATTTCTACCGGGCCATTTAAAAACAATACTAGGTTTTTGTGCCCAAATTGAAAGAAAAAAAAATTTAAATAACCACAGCCAATAAATATTATAAATTCGTTTGAAATATCAACTGGGTTTTGACGTCGGCAAATTAACTTCCATGCGGTGGATGGTTGGCTCCACGTGAATAATCGGATGATTTAAAATCTAGCTAAGCAACGCAGTTGTTTGCGTCTGAATTCTGCAGTGTTTCGCAGCTTTCAGTTGGTGTTAATTTGAGAATCTGTAAAAACATAAGTAAAAGTCTCATTGATTAAAAAATATGTACATTATATAGATATAGTTGGTAAATATTTTATTCCATTTTTATTTATATCTTAATTTTCCTGAAAATCTTGTCAAATGGAAAAAATAGGTTATTTTGTGGTGAGGGTGCGGTAAATGTGTTATATATGCACTTAAATAATTATGCACTTTTTAGTATGCATTTACTCTGAGCCACATTAAATTAATTTTAACCAATAATTTAGTTTTTAGTTCTTAATCCATCATATATATCTTTCTCTCATCCCATAGTAAAATGAGTGATGCAATCAAGGAAAAAAGTTCGTCAATATTAGGAGTAATATTTAAAAATTAGGTTCATACTTGCTGTCCCTGATGAGTGATTTCTTTTTTTTTTCTTTTATGCCAGCAATGCTGGACCAATAAATCAATGGAATGAATTCATCTTGAAGCGAGTCCTAAGGCGAAACATAATGCTCATATTATTGCAGATTTGAAATACTTTCAAACTTTAAAGAAATTTTTTTAAAAGAAAACAACATTAAAGTCTTATTGCTCACACTCATCGATTCAACTCATAATCGTATTCTTGAGGTTAGTTAAAAAAATTTCTTTAATCATCACTAAATCTGGAAAAATCATACAATAGTAGAGAATTTAATAAAACCGTCAATATCAGCATTTCTTAAAATGGTTCTTGAAGAAGATGTCAAATAAGTAAAAGCTTTGTCATTCAGTAATTATACTTTTAGCAGAAGAATAAAGGAAATGTGTAGAGATACTAAAAAAACAACTTGTTCAAAAGCTGAAAACAAGAACATTTTTAATGCTAACTGATGAATCAACTTTGAATGACAGTAAAGCAGTAATGATAACTTTCGTAAGATGTATTAATAAAGGGCATTTTCTGAAGAAATGTTCTTCTGTAAAAAATTAGAAAGCACCACAACTTCCAAATATATATAATAAGGTAAAATAAAGCTCAGATGCCAATAATATACCAATCAAAAATATAAAATCTTGTGATGCAGATCGTGCTCCTAATGTGGTGGACAAGAAAAATGGCTGTTTAAAATTGAGGAAAGATGGTAAAGCAGAAATGCTTCTTCTGCATGGTGTCATTCACAGGGAAAACTTGATAGCTAAAAATATCTCACTTTTCCTAAATAAAGTAGTACATGCAGTAATAAAGTGTATAAATGCTGTTAAAGCTAATGCCAAGTGTGAGAGTCTTTGTAAATCACACAGAAACATACTTAATCAGCTACATTAAAATTTGTCTACTACAAAAATCACTACATATTAACTTCATGGCAAAAGCAATCGGACAATATATAATAATGTCGATTAATCTTACAAATCTTCATAGCAATTTCATTCCTCTCAGGTGAATCAATATATCAGCGATTTGATCAATAACTATAGTTCTTCCTGAAATTACTTTAAAAAAATTAATATGCCTATCTCATACAATCCTTCTGGTGTGCGGTGTCCAGAATATGTTGTCTATTGAGCTGATTGTTCTCAAATCTATCAACATTTAACGAAACCTGATATTAGGCTATTTATCAATTTCCACAAAATTTGTTTGCTTTTTAAACTCGTTCCAGACAAAAAAGAATAACAGTTTTTGCAAAATGCCTATCATTTCACTGGTTAAATATGTGTATACTTAGGAGATACAAATTTTATACAACTCGGTATAAATATCAGAGATACAACTCGGTATAAATTTTAGTACATAGAGATTATCAGATTTAGAATTCTCATAAAAACAAAAACTTCACATTATAATAAATGTAATTTTTTAAGAATAATATATGACAACTGCATCTTTTTTTAATTTTTGACATTTTTTACTCATTCTTTACATAATCATAAATCATATATCTGATTGTAGACAAGTGATACATACACACACACACACACACACACACACACACATATATATATATATATATATAATATATATCTCTGTGTATGTTATTAACATTACCAGGCATTCAAATTATAAACAGCATTTTACTTTGCTATTGTCATCTATATAAATATTCACATTTATACCTACGTTTTGCAATATAACTTAAGTCTCTTTCTACCACTGACACCGCCGAGCGGGCAGCCGAATGGTTAGCGCTCTTGCCTATGGTTCAACAGTTCGTGGGTTCGGATCCTCTCTTGGGCATGGATGTTTATAGTGGTTCAGAATCCACTTTAAACCGTAGGTCCCGGTCTAATTAGCCCTCGTGTGCAAAAAATGACCATTAAGCGACAAACAAACTACCACTGACATCTTGCTATGCCTCCATGAACCATGTTTTTATTTTTTGACTTTTATTCAAAAGATGGAATAATGATTTCCTACTGTTATAAATAATATTACATAAGTAAAAAAAGCAAGCTGATAAATTATTGATACAGTTAAAGGTCATTAAGCTCATTAAATAGCTGAATATTAGAAGTATAATTTAAATTCATAGGATTATTTATACGAAAAGAGGAAATACATTAAGAACTTACAGCATTTCATTATCACATTATTCATAAGGAGGTGTCAATTATCTCATGATAAAGTTAAATAAAGAACAATACAAATAAAAATTTATTTAAACTGAATTCCAAAAATATATATAATCATAAATATTTAACTTTTCTATAAAAAATCAACATACTTTTATAATGACATCAGAAAACTTAACTCCAATTTTCAAAATTAGCTTCAATAACAATAATAAATAGCAGATTTTCATTAAATAAAGAATAATTTACTCTCTATGGTTAATTAGCTTTCATAATATATAATACAGCGTAAATTATTTTATAATTGTTTGTTTGCTATATAGTTTTCATCATATTTGGCCAAATTATGACACTAATTAGCATAAAATACGATAAAAATACCTCTTACACGTGGTATATAGATGTATTGTGATTAATTAATCTCGTTAAAATTATTTTCATTTCTCTACGTAAATTAGATCTAAAGCAAGACATTTTTATTTTTATACTATATATCACAAGTATGCTATACGAAGAGAATTTAATAAATATATGGATGACAAGCGAAGTGTGAAGCAATGATAATATCTTCATTAAGAGCTCTTGTTAACGAAAATGAGGTTTCATGTTCCGCAAGTACTAATTGACAAACAGTGTTGAAAATAGTAAAACTCAACGAGCGTTGTGTTCATGGAATTCTCATTTTCTAAGTCAGGAATTAAGTGCAAGTACCCACGTAATCTTTAAGTGCTAAGCACTGAAGTTTTACGTACTGATAATTCCAAGAATAGATGTAAATTACAAACCCAAGTGTGAGAAATAAAATGTGCAGAACATTCACGTGACATATATGTAGACATTAGTAGAAAATAATAAAATTAACATGTATGGAATCATTTGTAATTGTAGATTACATTTGATATAAAAATTTAATTTACATTTGATATAAAGATATTTAAATTAATGATTAACATCATTTTATTTTTAAGACAGTAAAAATACGAAAATTATTCTTCAATATATACAATTCTGATATTTTATTAAATTATTTATTGAAATTATCTAATAATACAACTAATAATAGTACACACACATAATTAAAGTTATTTTAATTATGTATGTGTATTATAAAATTTAATGAAAGAAAATTTAGAACTTGCATTCAAAGCTGAGAAAAATAGTTTAAGTAGATGGCGCTATCACCTACTATTACATGTATGAATGCTTCACAGTTTAGATTTTGTTTCGATTGAGGGTTTCGATTTAGATTTCTTGAATATAATTAATTGTTTTGAATTTATGTAATTGTCAATATTGTGTGTACTTTTTGCGTTAATTAAAATTGTTTTTTGTTTATAATATATGATCTCATGTTTACTTTCCCAAACCGTGTTTTGAAAGCAATATTTCGATTTTATATATTATTATATTATAGATTTTATATAGATATAAAATTTCTTCAAAGCAGTTTTTAACTTATTGTTGATTGAGACAATTTTTCAACATAAAACTGATTTTATATCGTGTCTTCTGCAAAAAAAAAATACTTAGTTAAGATGATTATTACATGGATATTAACTGATGCAACTGGATTTAATCTTTATATGGCTCCATTTCCCAACTCTGCTGAAAGAATAAAACTATAACATAAATAAAAACTGCATTAATTATGGTATTATTTAAATATCTGCAAAAAAAGCATTGGTTATAGGCTTAGAGATGATATGGTATAAACAAGGTAATAATGTTTATAGCTCATATCTTTTATTCTTTGTTGTTATTACAGTAAGAAAATAGAAATATTCAAAAAAAAATTCTGATGAATTTGGAGTCAAAACATGATGCCAAAACCAATGCAAAATAAAGTTTAATAAATGCAAAATAAAGTTTAAAAAATGAATGAAAGACAACTGAAAACCAGCATATATTTTACTTAGTTTTTCATAGATAAATATGAAAGTATACCTATGAAAATCTAAGCAGAAAAATTTGTCTATTTCAATATAGAAAAAAAGAAAATTACATAAAATGATAGTCTGAAAGCTTAATTTTATAAAGAAAAAAATGCTTAATTTTATTCAGAAATAGAAACATGAAATATATTAAATTTGTAATCCTAAAAAGAAACTGGTAGAAGGAACAAAAATTGCATTCTTGTTGAAAAAATAAATAAATGCCTATTTTTTATTATAAAAATGAAATTTAAATTAGTTGTATATACTGATTTTTGCTCTGTGAAAAAAACAGCAATTAATTACGCACATTAATTAAAAAATACTTCAGTGTTTATTAACACTTGGAAATATTTATTATTTGCATTTTGATTTTCCGAAAAACAATGGAATTTATGACAAAAATCATATATTTAAAAGTTCATCATTAATACATTTAATAATTTCTTATTTTTAAAATTATTACTATACCTGCTAAGCAATATAAGAAATGTTAATGAACAATGATATAGACAGTTTTTAAAGATCTAATTACATATTGGTAAATGAGATAAGAACAAAATAAGAATTTTTGTAGAAATGTTTCTCTCAATATTAATTCTTTTATTTATGACTAACTGATTATGAATACCCTTGTACCTTAAGTTTTAAGTAAATTATAAAACCTTAAATTTTTGGAAACGATATCAGTTTGATAAATTAAAATTTTAAAACTATATAAAATAAAAATTATTCTTATCACAAATTTATTAAAGTATAAAAATATATCATTATTTTGCAACAGTAATCTTACTATTTATTATTATAGTGAAATATAAAATTCAAGGTCTCTTCTGTATTTACTTTTTTATTGAAAAATTAAAATATTCCTAAAATAAAGTTTTGCAAGAAAGTCAAATTTTTTGCTAAAAGTTTGAGAAAAAAGAGATTTTATAGTATCATAAAATATTATTTAGCTTTATATATTTGCAATAATGAATATCTTCAAACTTTTCTCTTTAAATTATGTCATTTTAATAAGTAGAACTCATTAGTAATGTCTTTTCTAAGGATGTCATGAGCAGAAATCTTTTAGCTTACGTAATATAATGACTCTTTTATGCAAATCAACTTAATAATTATTAGATTATTTATGAAACAACAGAAATCAAAAGTCTTAATGTTCTTCATTATATTCTGATGGCGTTTCCAATAATAATTTGTTCTTTTCTGCAAGCATTCTGCATAATTCTCTTTAAAGAATATGATGATTTATGAGTGTTGTCAAAAACTTCAGAAAATACTTTTATTTAATTAAAACATAGCTGTACCACTTTTGACTATATATTCTTCAAAATGAGTTAGTAACTATTTAATTTACTTTGAATGTGATAGTTAAATTTTTATTTTATTAAATTTTCAATACTTATCAAAAATATTACATTTATTAATTTTTTAAACCTTTTTCTATAACTATATTCAAAATATTTTCAAAAGATCACTTAGCGACACACCTTATAATAATTTGATGTAATTAAATAGTTACTTTCAATATATTATTTTTGCACAAATATTAATTATGTGTAAGGGAAATAACTTTTAAACAATTTTTTAATGCTACAATAATAATTAAACTAATTTTTTCAGCTCTCAGCTCATATTGTAATTTTAAGTAGTATATTTTATGAACGACATTTTTAATTTAAGGTATTTACAGTATTTTTAAAAATATATTTGTATCATTTAAATGACAAAACAAACATGTTTCTAACATTTTAATGTTCTCTAAATTGAAGATAAAAAGAAAATAATGATAATAAATGCAGATTTCGTATTGTTATATGCAAAAGAAGAAGTAATAATTTTTCTAAAGTAATTTTAAATTTCGCATTTAATATTTATTATTAAATATTGCTCAATAAAACCAGTCAGACTGTTATAGCAGTTACATAAAAAAATTTCGTTTTTGTAAATTTGCAATAATTATAAGTCTGAAATAAAAAAAAATTGACAGTAAAATTATTAAAATTTTTATAGAAGGTATTGTTTTAATATTTATGCTAAACGGTAACTTGAAATAAATAAAATATTAGCTAACAAGAATAAATTTCATATGTAATAATGATTACATATGATGTTGAACGGAAATAAAATATCAAATAATACATTTCAACCAGGGATTAACTAATTCCGATATTTACATACATTTTAAAAGCTCAGAGAGATTGCCCAGAATCTCATATGATTGACTAATAAACCTAATATAATATTTCCATAGATATTTCAACCATATTTTTATAAGGAAATGAAAGGTCAATGAAACTTAATATTCTGAGTAAACCCCTATTTAAACAGCCTAGTTGAATTTTGAAAATATATTTATTTCTGAAGAAGAACTTTTTAATTCTGTGTACAATTTTATTTGTTGAGGAAACTAATTTTCTTATTCTATTGATTTAACGTAAAAAAAAAGTAGTCTCATAATCAAGGGTAAATACAGCGGCCTAGAAATTTATATTTTACAACACAGAAAAAAACTAAATGAGTACCTTGAAATAAAACACAAAATGAATTACTAATATACACTGGCTTCGATAAATTAAAGAACAAATTTTTCAAATTTCACACCATTGAAAGTGCCACTGACAATAACATTTAGAGTTTATACAAATGATAGAAACTGATTTATATAAATTTATGAAAAAATACTAGCTACATCTTTCTTTGATAGAAAAGAATCATTTAAATAAATGATAGAAAAGTTAAAAACTACAGGCTTTCGTATTTACGAATGCATCTTTTATTAGCAGATTCGTTTAAAACAGTAATGCTTTACTAAATTTGAGCAAAACCATTCGGTTAGGTGGCTGGAAGGCGGACGAATGGGAATGGTTAAATCACAGGTCGATGCAGTTAAACGCATTAATGAGTCTCTCATTGTATTTCACAGTATATGGGATCAATATCAATCAACTTCAAGCATCACCAACTTCGAGCAACATCACCGTAGAAATTTATAACTCTTTTTGTAGAAATAGTTAAACGTTTCTGAAGAATCTTTTCTGTGCAGCAACTTGTTGCAAAATATTGAAGTATCAGGAGGAAGAACATCCGCTTGAACAAAGCAAAGGCGGCTGAATCATGTGGATAACTGTGGAATGTGACCAGTTGTGTGTGTGTTTTTTTTTGTCTTGTGCCAGCTAGGCTTACAATATGGGGTGCGCTGCTCCACTTTTTCATACTGAACCACATTTGGTGTGGAGTCCGACTGTTTCAGTACATACATTCCATAGGGACCCGTTTGTAGGGTAGGTAAACATTCACACCTCATTCATACACAGAAAGGACAAAGATAGGATTGATAGAGAGAGAAAGTACATCCATGCCCGAACCGGGATTCAAACCCAGGACCTCCCTATCTGCAGTCAGTTACTCTGACCACTAGACAGGGCTGTCGGCACCATTGTGTTGTTAACCTTAATAGATGACAAAGAGAAATTCGCTTATCATGGTCAGAAGAACACTTTTACCGGACCATATAGCGATTACTTCATACAGTCGAGTCCAGATTCACACAAGAGAGCCATTTAGGACGTGTGTGCCTCTGGAAGGAATAAAGCACCTGATATCTTTAATCCAATATTGTAGAAAAGAACAGCTACCGCTGTAGTGGAATGATGTTTAATATATATGATGGTTTGGGCAGGGATCTCAAAGCAGTGATCACAGTAACTTCCATGTGTTCCAGAAAGGAATTATGTCTGTTAATAGATATCAGGATGAGAGAGAGAGAGAGAGAGATTCTTGATCAATATGTCCACCCATATGCCGGTGCAACTGCAATGATTTCATTCTGAAAAATAATAACGCATGACTTCATCAAGCTGTAGGGGCTGAAGAATATTTTGAGGGTCTTATTTTGGAACGAATGAAATGGTCAGTTTGATCACCAAACTCGAATCCCATACAATATCTGAGAAACTATCTCGGTTGACAGATTGCTGCTTTACACATTCCTCTGAAGTCTGTGGGAGACCTGAAAAATGACTTATTCGTATCTGGTCTTCGTTTTCAATTTCGGTTAAAGATGATTTAATTGACAGCATAGAAAATCAATGTCTTGAAAGCATTCAAGCTACGGAATGTCATATACTTCATTAAAATTTATTTTTGTTACATTTGTTTCACATTTTACTACATAAAATTTTGATTTTTCTTTTCTCCAAGAATGGACTCTTTCAGACAGATTGATTTCTTGTTGTAAATCATTTTTCCGTTTTACTTAAGTAAACTTTTATGTTGCAATCACAATACATACCATATTTGAAGTTTTTTAAATTCATTCATTTGCAAATTTGGTAGAAAATTTTGCTGTTCCTTAATTATTGGATGTCATTCTATTACTATTCATATTACAGTTAGTGTTTACTTATACTCAGTATTTTCTTACATTTTTTTGATAATAGCAATAATGAAACATTTATTATAATTTTAAATTTATTTCCAAATTAACTTCTTTTTACTTTTCCATAATTTTAATAATTTTCTGAAAAATGAATATTTTAAAGTATAATTTTATAATTGGTAAAAATTGTTTGCTTCTTAATAAAAATGTTGAAATATAAAAATATTCTCCTCTGCAAAACAAAATTTTAAATTTAAAATATTTATATTCTATCAAAAAAGATTTGAATAAAGTAAAAGTATGGACTATAAAATATTTTAGAAAATTGAAAGTAATTATTCTTTTTAATAAAGATTTGTAAAAATTGTCCTTAAATATCACGGATTTACAATGTTTTTGTATATATATATATATTATTTCAGTAAATTTGTTATATATATGTGTAATTACCTGAATATGAATATTTAATAGAATTTTTAACATCTTAATATTCTTGAAAAAATTTATTCATAATATATATATGTATATTACTTCAACTAACCCATTTTTAACAGTTTATATATTGCTATGAGCTATGAAAGAGTTTTCCAGTATACTTAATCTTCCAAGAAAACAAGATAGAATTTTTTTTAAACTATTCATTTTATTTAAAAAACTGTATAGATATATGAAACGAATTACCATATTTCGATTAAAAACAAATCAAAATATTTTCCGTCTTAAAATTCATACTGTAAATTTTCAGTATAAGTCAGAATTACAATTAAATAAAATAAATTTTCCCAGATTTTTGCTTTTTGATTTGTCTGTCAAAATCTTTCTAAAATGTAATTTTTAAAGGGATTATGTAAGTCTTAGCAATAAATAGAACTTTAAAAACCTATTTTAATTTTCAAAAATATTTCTTCTTAAGAAATATTTGCATTTAGCAACAAAATGAAAGACTATAATATTTCTGTCATAAATATATTTTTCACATTATCCTTCTGGAATTCCATGAAATAAATCACCTAATTTAAAGAATTTTTTAAAATAAAATTTTAGAAAATATAGGAAAGATTTTAAAAATTTTATAGAAAATATGTGGTTTAAATATATATTATTTTAATTCTTAAAAGTATTTCTTCTGAAAACACTTTGTTTCTAGCAATAAAAATGAATGCTTATAACATTTCTTTTGTTAAAAATTTTTTTTTCTTCAATGGGAAAAAAAAAATTATAAAATATACATAATATCATTTCAGGGAAAATTTAAAGCCTTTTTATAAAATTATATTAAATCAATGCTAAAGAATAATCCTATTTAATTATTTTTTGGATTATAAGAAAAATTAAAACATTGTTTTTCAGAGCAAATTGTTACAGAATCTTACAGAATCCCTAAGTTAAATATTAAAATTTAAAGTATAATTATTACTTAATTTATTGTAAACTCTCTTTATCCATCAATATCATGATTATGGTTTTTAATTTTAGTAATTATTAATTACTTTAATTTGATGCTTCACACACACACACCCATTTTTATATTTTATATAATATATGTAGTTTTCTATTTATAACTTACATTTGTAACTCATATACAGGAACAGAAAGCGTCGGAAATTTTAGCAAAAAGAAGGCCTTTGAAACTGATATGGTTTTAAAATACCTTTGGCAGTTAAAAAAATCTTGAGTAATTCTTGGAATGGAGATACATAAATGGAGTAGTGTGACATATGGGACGTTCTATCATTTCATATGCAAAAAATATTTTAACTTCCTAAACATTTTGAACAGATATCGGGATATAACTATTTTTTATTTCCAAAAAACATGATAGGAGCCGATGATGTTGGTCCTGTGGCTGAAGGGGTCATGGAAAATGTGCAATTGACTCTTCAATTCCCAATATTATAGCATAACTACGGTAAATTGGGGATGATCTTGTTGATAATCACAATTTATAGATGGAAACGATGTCAGCAGTAGAAAGTAGTTGTTTAACCTCGAGACTAATATATTAAATGTTAGTGACACTTTCTATAAAAAATTGATAAGATGTCTACAACAAACCATGATATAAGGCGGATATCATATAAGATCTATACCCATGCTTCACTCTCGGAAGGTGAGAGTTTTGGATGTAGGCTTCTATTCTCGGATTCATAGCATGCAAACTCATCCCTTGAAAGGGAACGGGATTTACGTATCAGAAAACAAGAGACATTTTTATTTTGGTTCCTCATTCCAGATTTAAAGGTTCTTGCAGCATTGTCCTCGTTATTTCTGTTTTAAATCTATCGAAAAAAGGTTTTTGAATCACGTCTTGCCCCAAATATTTTGCTCATGTCCTTTTGAAAAAACGTGAATCAATACTGAATGCTGTAGATGTTCATTCAGCTCAGAATCGACATGTCATTCAACATTCCATTGTCTTCCTTCTGATCATGTGACAGACTTAACTAATGTATTCCGGTCTCTCGATATTAATTTTGTTTTCCTTCCCCAGTTCTGCCTCTCAGAAAAAAGTGGTATATGTTGACTTGCAGTTCAGAGCAAAAATGTACCTCTAATCTTTATAAGTTATCATAACTTTTCTTACGATGCCTAAGGATATCACTGAAAAATATGTCAAATAGTTAGTTATTAATGCATAGTTTAGATTGGTTTAAAATATAAGCTCTCTTTCAAACTCTGACATGCCTCTCTTTTTAACTTCATCTTAAATAAATTAAATTAAACATTACTGAACAATGCAAACAAACACAGCTTTTAAACTATAAGCAGCAATGTAGTCCAAAAGAAGAGTGTCAATTATTTTTGTTCTGTGGTATCACTAATCTATTTTTGTTCTATGGTCAATTACTTTTGTTCTATGGCGGAAGTTACTTTCCAGCAAGGGTTTTACATTAATGCAGTTTACCCCTTTTATATCTTAAATAATTTTTACACGTAAATGACATATGAGAATACTATACTTTATCATTAATTTATTATTATTTATGTTATACTATCAAATAATCCTGGAAATTGTTACAATTGTCAGTTATATATAGTAATAGCTATAGTTAAGTAACAGTTATAACAACTTAATAATTGGTTTTTATTCAAGTTATGAATATCATGTGATTTTATTAAAAGCGTAAAATATCATACAACACTATTTTTCCTAAAAAAGCATATTGCATGAACCCGTTTAGCTAAAACAAATTTATACAAGGTATCCCAACTATTAAGCATTTTTAGAGGTACAGTATCTAACAACATGCACGAAACATGAGAACACAAATTCGGCAAAGCAAAATGGTGTACTGAAAGAGAAACTCAAGTTAAGAGATCACTGAGTATGGAAGCGGATTGTAATATTAAAAAACGAACAACTTTAATTAGTGACAGTAAGGATCACTCAGCAACTGGAGTCTTCACTGTCAAAGATTACATTTGGAAAATATTGTTTATAGTAGATACAACAGAGCAGATTGTAAAGGACGACGCTAGATAAAGCCACTTGTAATAGACGTTAATTTAAAATGTTACGTAAACTTTCATGGTCACAAAACCTGTTTGATTGATAAATGAAAGCAAATAAAATGATGTGAAAAATTGTAACACATTTTCCAGTAATAAATAAGACGGGTACCCATTTTGAGAACATCTGCACAAATGTAGGATCATGATTGAGGATTTCCAGCTGTCAATTGTGGAAGTGGATTCACCATGAAATGAGATTCAGTTTCATTACTCTCTGTTGCATCAACTAAACTACTAGCAGGAAAGATTACAGGAGAAAACTATAGAGAAATTTTAACTAACTAGGCCATCAATAATACAAATTTAGTTACTGTACAAAATTTTATTGTTGACCATAACAAAGCACTTATTTAGCTACTAAACATATCCAGCCTGCATATATGAGAACGAGTGTAAATTAAAGAAACTATCTTGGCCTGCATATTTAATATAAATGAACCATTAGGGTTTATTTTAGACATTTCAATACTACTCCTATATTTTTTCTGTTATCGCTCCAAGAACTTCCACCATGTATCCGTAAAGAATGATTCAAAAATCCTCTAATTGCTATGCAAAGCTTATATAAATAAAATATATATATACATATATATAATATATACATATATATATATAATATATATATATATATATATATATATATATATATATATATATATATATATATATATATATATATATATATATATATATATATATATATATATATATATATATATATATATATATATATATATATATATATATATATATATATATATATATATATATATATATATATATATATATATATATATATATATATATATATATATATATATATATATATATATATATATATATATATATATATATATATATATATATATATATATATATATATATATATATATATATATATATATATATACACACACACTGATGTGCAAAAATTAAGAACGAAATGGAAAAATTAGCAAAACAACGGAACAAACAGGTACATCGGACCGAAAGACCAATCAGAAGATCGACTACCGGCAGGTACGCAAGGACATACTCAAATTACGCAACATGACGTAAAGGGGAAATATAGGATAGGAGGGGTATAAAGCAGACTGGTGGTGTACGCTTAGCGTTTCTGTGAAAGTTATTGTACTGCGTATATCAATTTAAACAACGTAGAGCTGCTTAATTAGTGTGAAATAATGAACAGGCAACACCGTAGACGACATCTAGATGACCTTACGTGAGGTCAAATCATTGGAAAGATGGAGGAAGGTCGAAGTGTTACAAATGTGGCTGTGGAGTTTGGAATCATTTACAGCATCATTTCACGAATCTGGAGAGCATTTCAAACTACAAAAACAGCTGTTCGAAGATTCAACAGTCGTCGCTCACGAGCAACCATGGCAGTGGATGGCCGGTATATGGTCCTACAGGTAAGAAGAAACAGACGGCAGATGACTGGAGAAATCGCGAGACACCTCCAACAGACGATTTGACTGCCGATATCACGGCTTGCAGTCGCCAGGAGGCTGCACAATGGTGGCCCATTCACAGGACGACCTGTACGTTGTGTAACATTAACATCTTCCCACCGGAGAAGGCGCTTTGTGTGGTGCCGGGAACACCATAATTGAACGGATCAGCAATGGGGACGAGTACTCTTTACGGACGAGAGCAAATTATTGCTGACTACCGATTCTGGACTCATACACATCTGAAAAGAGCGAGAAACACACAAAAACCTCTCCAACATCATCAAAATGTTCAGTTTCACGGTTGCGGTATTCTCATTTGGGGAGGCATGATGCTTGATACCTGTACTGACCTTCATGTCGTCCAAGGAGGTTCAGTCACCAGGTCCCGTTATAGTAATGAGATTCTCCTTCCTTATGTGAGTCTTTTTAGAGGTTTTATGAGTCCCCAGTTCCTCTTCATGAACGACAATGCTCCACCTCATCGTACAGAGGCTGTCAAAGAGCTGTTAGAAAGTGAGGTTATTGAACCCATGGATTGGCCGGTAAGGTCCCCAGATCTAAATCTAATGGAACACGTGTGGGATTTTTTAGGGAGACGCTTTACGGCACGTCACTAACCACCAGTAACGATACCGGAGATGCGATTGGCGCTAAAAAAAGAATGGTAAGTACCTCAACAACTTACTGGCAACCTCATACTTAGTATGTCTGACGATATCAAGACCGCACATCAGCCAGTGGATATCAAATCCTCTACTAAAAGCTAGATGCTTCTTGCTAAACAGCTGACACATGGAGGTTTCTCTGTCATTCTGCTCCATGTCATGTTTCAATTAAGTTGCTTTTTAATCATTTAGAATTATTTGGACAGTTTTTTTTCTATATTCTTATATCTGAAGGATGTTCTAGTACGACCAGCATTGTATTTGTAAATTCTTTTATCCAAAAATCTATGAATGCTTAAAAAATTGAGAAAAGTTTTTATATTTTTAAATTATTTATAAGTTATAATTATTGATAGTTGAATGAAGGGGGAAATAATTATTGTAAAACGTTGAATATTGTAAAAATATATTTAATAGGAACTGCATTATATTTGAACACAGCTCTAACATATTATTAATTACATAATGAAAAAATAAAGGGAGGAACCTCATTATATTGCAAGGTAGATATGCTTTTTCTGTTAAGCGAAATATGAATGTTTTATATTTATTTTCTCTCATATTAATAATGTTAAACTTAAATACTAAATTTCACAAATTTGTGATTTCATTTTGAAATTATTTCATTAATTTTGAAAAATATTTTGGTTAATTTATACAAACGTATTTACCATTGCAATAAATCTAATTATCATATGATTGAAATTTTCAATTGAATAAATCACTTTATAATCTGCTTGCAAAATAATGAGATTAAGATAGGTGCTCAGAAAATGATGATTTCTGTACTCTCACAGGAATACTTAAATCTGCACAGTTATTTCAAGTTGCTTTACCTCAGTGCTTTTTGAAAATCAGCCTCAGAATTCTCTAAAGAATACATTCATTAGCATGTAGTTGGAAATTTCAATAATTTAGAAAAGATGAAGTATGGCGGGCCCAAATGGCTGTAAACTCATTACGAGGTCTCGTTGACGGAAAAGAGGTTTCGTGTTTTGGAAAATCTAATTGATACAACGTAACATTTAAGCTACCTGGAAATGTAGTTAAATTCAGATTACATTTTCTGCATCCAGAGAATCAAATTTTGATTATAAGCGGGTGCATTCATTTGCATAACTATTATATTCAGTCGACAAAAAATTATTAATTTTAGAGTAGTAAAATACTTTTATTGTTTAAAATTTAAATACAATTAGTTAATTATATAATATATAATTAAATTGAATGTGTGTAAATATTTATCAATATTAACGTGTCCTTGTCATTATTATTTCAAATAAAATATAAGCAATCATTTTCAATGCATGAATAGTAATGCGCTATTCAAAAATCCTTTGGGATTTAGTTTCTAAAAAGTTCTGAAATCACAATATTCATGCACTATACCAGTAGAATGTAAATTTGGTTTTATGTTATACATTCACAATCAGCATACATTCATAACTCTACATTTTTTCCTGTGTTATTTCCTTTGAATTTTATGTACACTTAGGAGAAAATTTAGAATTTATTTATTCGAATTGTGAAGACTAGTCCTTATAAACGAAACCTATTTTGCTAATACGTTTATAAAATCACTCTCAGTCATTATAAATCATATGATAACTTTTTTACCATTGCATTTTAATTTAAAAGAAAAAATTGAAATAGATTTGTGGGGTAAAATATACAGATTTTACTGCTAAGTTTTACTATTATATCCAAGTAGAATTTAACCAAAGTTAATAGTAAAAACTTGGCTTGGAGACGCCGGGGCATTGAGTTAACCAAGTTTTGGATCAAGTCTAAGCTTATTTTGTCCCATTCTTCATCCAAAAGTTGTTTCAAATGATTCCTTCCTGCAATGCTGTGTTTTCTCATCATCACATCTAGAGAATGCCATAAATTTTCAATTATATTTATATCTGGTGATTGGGTAGGAGTGTGAAGCATTTTTGGCACAATGTACTGTAACCATTCTTTGGGTCTGAGTGCAGTATGTTTTGGGTTGGTGTCCCGCTGAAACATATAGTCATTTTAAAGTCCCATTTTTAACACTTGCTTTCAGATTATCACGCAAAATGTTCACGTAACCTTCTGCATTCTAATTGCCTTCAATAAAAACAAGGTTTTTAACACCATTATATGAAAAACATCCCCACACCATAACATGCCCATCTCCGTGCTTTACATTAACAGTCACATTTTTCTTCTTTAACTCTTCGTTTTTTCTTCGCCAAACTGTCCTTTTACCGTCAGAACCAAACACATTAAACTTGCTTTCGTCCGTGGAAACAACAGTTTTCCAAAAATCAAGAGGTTTGTTTATGTATTCTTTGTCAAAAGCGAGGCGCTTCTGACGATTTATTTCACTAATAAAAGGGTTTTTTCTTGGTGTTCTGCCTTGTAGACCAACAGAATGTAATACATTTCTTATTGTTCTTTCAGAGACCTGTACTCCAGAAACTGACTCGACCATATTAGCCAAATTTCTCGCGCTGGCATAATTATTTTTTCGACTTCTTTCTTACCTTTTCTCACCATTCTAACATTTAGGATCTTTGGTCATCCTGTGCACTTTTGGTTTTCAACCGTACCACGTTCTTCATACCTTTTACACACATTTCTCAATGAGGAAAAACTTAAATTTAAATAAGCAGTAATTTCACGATATGTTTTTTCTTAATTTCACCGCAAAATTACCTTTTCACGTGTGCCTATACTAAGTTCTTTTGCTTTAGGTCTAACTAGTTAATTTAAATATTTATATAAATTTATACACTTAGAAACTTTGATCACAATTTATGCTATGTATTATAGCTGAAACATGAAACAAAACTAACTATAAGATTTGGAGGACACTAATTGTTCCAATACTTATTTCTACTTGACTTACAAAACCAATTTATTTTTAAAATATAATTGGTAGTTAAACAAAATTTCTTAAAACACATTTATATCAATGTAAATTTCTATTTTCATTGTGAAAAAATTAATTATCAAAATTGTATTCTTAAGAGTATATATTAGAGCATATATATATACATATATATATATATATATATATATATATATATATATATATATATATATATATATATATATATATATATATATATATATATATATATATATATATATATATATATATATATATATATATATATATATATATATATATATATATATATATATAGATAGATAGATAGATAGATAGATAGATAGATAGATAGATAGATATAGATAGATAGATATATAATTTTGTCTCGAAATTTTTCTAAGTTCTTATATGATTAAACATTACCATGCATTCTTACTTCAGATATTTCCTTATAAATTATGTTACCATATCTTTTAGTTTAGAAAATGATATTGATATATGTATATGAATGTGGTCTTGCTACTTCAAATACATTGCATTAAATAACCACAGTAAAGGAATTATGTGTATTATATTTTCAATTACACATTACGTAAAAAGTGTGACCTTTGTTTGACAACAAAGTACTTTCCCTAATGAAGAATGAGTGCAATCGTTTTAGATAATTGCAATATTTTTTATTTAAAAATATAAAAATTTGTAACTGAGAGAAAATTTAGTTTTTTATTCCGTAATCACGCAGAACAGAATTTGAGGTGACTTCTTATAAAACTAGACTTCACGAAATGAAAATTGCTTTCTGTTGTATAACAATTACAGTTTGTGAGGATTGATTTATTTATTCCATCGAGATGCAAAATAAAAAATATATTTTTAAATAATGTAAAAACAAAAGGAAATTTTTTTTATGTTTAATAATCCAGCAATTTTATTTCAACGAATACAATGCGAAAACATTCTGGTCAAGATTGCTTGATTAACAAAGATACAATATTTAAATTTTAAATTTATATGATTCCTTTGGGAAATTATTTAAAATTCAGTGCATGCATTCCGCATTTTCAGTGCACGCATCTTAAATAACTGCAGAACATTTTAAGTAAAACTTGTAAAAATTTTAAACATTAAAATATTGATTACAAATTTATGTATTGAAAAAAGGTTAGAAATGTTTAATTAAAAAATAGTTAATAACATTTGAGTGAGAATGTATCTTATAAGTGTAATTATTCATATTAAAATGTAAAATCTAAGAAGATCTTTCATTATAAAAATATTTTTATTGTTTACCTGGAAATATTTTATTAAAAGTTGAAATATGTAATTAAAATATATAATCGAATGCTATAATTAGAAGAACTTAAAAGATATAAAGAGACATCTAATATTGGATTCCTGTTTTTTATAAAATTGTTTATGCGCTGAAATGATTGAAACTTATATCAGGTATAATAATCAACTTTTGATGACATGAGTTATTTCGTATTAGAAATAAAACTTATGTTTGTAAAGAAATGAAAAATAATTTAAAATTTACTCTTGGATATATATGATATTTTACTCTCAATACATTCAAAAACAATATATCTAATTTATGTCTTATTAGAATTTCACTAGAGTTACTTTTCAGAAATTACTATATTAAAAATGAGAAACTTAAAACACACAGACACGCACACGCACACACACGCACGCACGTACACGCACGTACACAGACACACACACACGCGCACGCACACAGACACACACACACGCGCACGCACACAGACACACATACGCACGCACACAGACACACATACGCACACACACAGACACACATACGCACGCACACAGACACACATACGCACGCACACAGACACACATACGCACGCTCACAGACACACGCACGCACGCTCACAGACACACACACGCACGCTCACACACACACGCACGCACGCTCACAGACACACGCACGCACAGACACACACACACACGCACGCACGCACACAGACACACACGCACGCACACAGACACACACACACACACGCACGCACACAGACACACACACACGCACGCACGCACACAGACACACACACACGCACGCACGCACGCACACAGACACACACACACACGCACGCACGCACGCACACACACGCACGCACGCACGCACACAGACACACACACACGCACACACACCTGAACTTTAAGCTTTTCTGCGAAGGAATACTCCAGTGATTTAACTCTAACAAATCATTTGCAAACTACTTGTAAAGTGAGTTCTATTCTGAAAAATTTAATTTCCTTTTTTTTGTGAAATTTTTCTTACGAATTGCTACACCATGCTTTGTAAATGCAACAATTGCCGTTTAAGCATATTCTCCAGTTAAATTAAATATCTATATTTTGTATCCCTATATTGGACATAACCAATTAAAAATATGCATTAATACGACATAAAACATTTCTATATACAATTTTTGATTTACAGAAGCGATTGAAATTCTCTCCTTACATAATTATACGTCAAGGCAGGAATAATATTTACATAACATTGATGAACTCTTTTATAAAATCCACAAACATTTTTCAGCACAGTTATTAATATCAACAAAAATGTCGTATTTTCTAATGTTTGTAGTAAATGCATTGCTTTGGATAATTTTCATTGTATTCCCTTAACGTCGTTCATAAAATGATTCAATACATAATTGTTGCAATAATAAATGTAATATCATATTCTGTTTTAAAATAAATTGCTGTTTTTCGCACAACATTTTTAGTGTTGCAAGCAGCTTAGTACTAGAAAAAATATGGGGAGATAGATTTCTAAACTAGAATTTTTCAAGAGCATTTTAATCTAAAATTCAGTATACCTTTATAGTAATTATTGGCACCAATTTAAATCCCATACGTTGTACCAATACAAGGAAAAACTAACATTTTACACTTGAATTTTTTTAGTATTCTTATACCACAACATTAAAACTTATCTGCAGTCTTATGACATAAGAATAACAACACTTCCATTTTGAAATAGATTTGTCAAATTTTTCCTTAACAAGATAGAATGAGTTGCTTCTATAATCTATTTAATCTCCTAATTTCCTAATTTTCCTGCATATTTGCATATTAATTATAGAGTGATTAGCTCATGAAAAATCTCTTATTGATTCATAAGGTAAATTTTGAATTTTTATTGAAAGGGAATTCCTACCCAAAGGGATTCTTTTATTCAGCGCAGTGTTCTATAGTACAATAATTGTCATTCAAAATGGTAGTAATTATTACTGATTTTACATCTTAATTCAGCCAACAAATAGAAAATTTATATTTTTAACTAAACTATTGGGCCGTGTATAGTATCTGACAACATTCCAGAAATATAATTTGAATCATTACCAGATAAAACCGATAAATAAAATATAAATGAACATTGTTTTCAATTTTGTAAAAGTTGATTAAAATTTTTCACTGCGTTTTACTTCTGCAAATGCTATTTTAATAAGATTTATTAATCGAATAATATTTGCTGTATTGGTTTAAATTCCTCAATATTCTATATTAATAAAGAAATAAGTAAGAAATTAAAAAAAAATTAAGACTGTAAATTTGCTATTTAAAGATATTAATCAATTGAAAATGAAACGAAAAGCATTTTAAGTAAATTTTACCTGAATAAAAGTGCCACTACTATTTTAAGCAAGCACATTACATCAATTTTAATAAAACTTTGCGAATTAGTTTCTTTTTTTTTTTCGCATTAGCGGTTTACGCTGAATTTCATACATTTCATATATGTTTTACTGTTTAAAATATTATATAATATTTTGCGTATAATAGACTTAAACTAACAATTATATTTGTAAAATTTGGTCTAGTACTGTAAATCCTTATTTTCATTAATTAAATTTACATTATGCGTAATGTATAAAAATCTTTTCAATAAAGGCGTACATAGATATTTTAAAATTTAATACAAATGTAATATATTTGAAGCACAAATCATTTGATAAATATGATTTTATTTGAGAAATGAATTGATGCACATTAAGACCATTAAAGAAATGAAGATAGTCATATTTAATTTAATCTTAAGCACAAAAAAATTATTTTGACAAATATATTTGCCACACTATGAAGCTATGAACAATATTTTAAAATAAAACAATGCCTTCAATGACAGTTTATTTCTGTACCCATAAACACAATTTATAAACGGAACCATTAATTTTTATTCCCCATTAAATTCTTCAATGCCTCCGCATGGAAAACATATGACTCTATAAAAACTGGAACAAGCGCATCAAGCAGAAACTCATATTTAACGATTCAAATCCACTTTGTGTCTTCTGCAAACTCTAAACTACAGTGATAAAATTCCGTGCAGCATTAAAAAATTGCTTGCCTGCTGTAAACAAAGTCGAGAAGATGACAATTATTTTTCTTAGAACTTATAAGTTAGAGGAAAAGGAAAGTGTTTTCTTAGAATCAAAAAACTGTTTTCTTTAAATTATTTCTACTTTTTATAGTAAATTCCGAAAAATTAAAACTTATTATCTACCTTTCTACAGTAAGATCTGCGTAAATTATTTTCATTCGTTGTGAATTTAACAAATTCAAGTAACTAGATTGATGCGCCTTAATATGGTAATTTCTGTGGAAAATCTTTTTATTAAACATAATTTATTTTTTTGAAAAAAATAAACGATTTCAATTCCTATATGAAATTATGTTGATTTTGAAAATATCAAATGAAATTCAGTGTATGAAGCTAAAATATTTCAATTTAGTAGGATTTTCTAATGAATAAATATTATGGAATTTGCTTTACACACATTTTCAGAAAAATAGAATGAATCATAAGATTAGGCTGATTTATGAAAACATAATTCACGTGTCTTTAATTATTATCCATAGTTTGCGAGAAAAATACGAAAACCAAAGTATGACGTCACTTCTGGTGCGAAAACCACTTTATTAAATATATCAACAACAGTATATGCACAATTCAAAGCAGATGTTGCAAAATTTCAAAGTGTCTGCCGTGTTTGTCGAGGCAGGCTTGAGTACGCCGTGGAATGACTGTCATCACACATTGTAGCATAGCAGGATACATCAAAGTGAAAGCAGCATACAGGAGAGCAACTAAGTCCATTAGTGTTCTCACTACGTGTTTATCCATGGCACGCGCACATGCATGAAGCGATATGCGCAGCGAATGTTTTAAACATTATTATCTGGAGAGATAAAATACTGTGTGTGTGTGTTGTTGATAATTACAATAAAGTGTTTCTTCTTGCACCAGCAGTGACGTCATATTTGTTTTTCGTAATTTTCTCGTAAACTATGGATCGTACAGGAACGCTTCTTTGGGCAGTTTTCATTCTTTCAATATTTCTTTCTTCATCTTTCATTCACTCAATATTTCTTGACAATATAACTTTTCTTTAAAATCGGAAAAGGAAAAAATGCTCAAGAGAAGAAAACAGACTTACTCAGTGTCTTAAGGAACAAGTTAAAATTATCAAAGATAGGTTGAAACAATTGCTAAGTGGAGTTCTCTGCTCCAAATACAGTTCTATAATGCGATCCTCAGAAAGTAACGGCATTTTACGGACTGTATTACCTTGCTTGTGAGACATACGATGTATTAACCATAAAACTAATAACGTTGGTATGTTGTTGTACGGGCGATAAGTGGTATCTGTGATCAAGAAAACTATAACCGTGATATATGTATGTCTGGTATCGTATATATATCAACCCTTCTTTTTTTCTATTTTGTTTAATAAATGCGCTTTATGAATAAATCACGTTGGTTTTGTATCTGCACCTTTAGAAGCCTTTTCAGGTATTATCCTTAATTTATGAACTTGCGTGCAAATGTTTGCCTTGAATTAGTGCTCTTCATTAAATAAAATACTATTGATTCACATGAAGCTATGTCAAGCTGTGTTGTTCACCTTTTTTTATCAATAACAACAACATCATGATTTAATCGTGATTAAAACAGTTTTTGCAAAAGTCACTTAAGGCTGGACAGATTAACAGTGTGTTCCTTTCTTCCTCAGTGGTTCTTCCCCGACTGAGTGGGGAGATAGTCTTTTCTAGACTCTCTAATTTTTCATTTTGGGAATCTTCAGATGTGCTTCGTGACAGTCGATCCACTGGATACTCGGTGCGTTTCCCTCTTTCAACTTTCCTTTAATTGGCTCAATCATCTTTCATACTAATCAAGTTTTTTACCTTTTTTAATTTTTGGACTGAAATAAATTTTATTATGTCTGGCTCTCATTATAAAATTTATAAAGTTCCGAATGTGTACTTTTTCCTCGTGTATCATTGGATTTTAAACCATACAAACTGTTTCACAGTATCTTTTTGTCAAAAACTGCTTGAATTTCTTTATCACTTTCAGTCATTGGCAATGTGTTAATATTGAATTACAAATACCTATTATATGATATCTTCCGACACTTAAAAATATATATTATTTCTAGTTCGGTATCGCAAACAGAAGTTAGAGTTTTAGTATACTGTAATTACGATTTTCCTGCTAAATAAATCATTTTACTGATGAGAAATAAGGGAAAATTGTATGTGCAACAAAATCACATTGGGGTCAGTACTATTCAAGATAAAGTCTTGTGTGTATATTGAGATTCTTGGTGAATGCAAGTAGATTATCTCTTAGTATAAATGAATTCAATTTGATAAAGTGACAGGATGTGATATTTTATGAATCAAAATTAAAAATGGAAGCATAAAGGTCTATGGAAATTATGATATGACGATTATATTTTTTCCCTAATACACTTTTTTAGAAAAAATAATACATAAAAATGTTTGCATAAAAATTTATTATTCTATAAATCAAACAAGACTCATTCATATTATCAACGTTAATTATTAATAAAGTAAAACAAGGAATTTAAAAAAAAATTTAAGCTTCAGAAATACAAATGCAAATTTATTTTTAAAAATTGTTTTATTTAATAATTAATTTAATAGACATTGTAATTTGCAATACATAATGAGAAAATTAAAATATTTTGACTATTTAATGTTTATCTCTCAAAATTAAAATACTTGAAATTGAATTGTTGTAACCATAATCTATGATTTTTCGCTAATTTTTTTTACACAGTATAGCAGTTAGAACTTATTTATATAAGAAGGAATATACCAAAAGAATATTCAAATTTAATTACTTAAAAATTGTTACAGATTTTAATTTTGTATAAAAACTATAAAAAAAAAGAAATATCTTGTTTTTTCAAGTTTCAATTTAATAATGTGAGAACAAGTATGCAAATTAGTGTATGATAAGGTTGAGACAACGGTCCGTAGAGAATAGGAATATCAGTCGTTATACAAGCAAGTCCAGAGAAATTAATTCGTCGTAGGATCTCGTTCTGTGTTGTTTGGTTTACGACTTTAATTCGGGCATACTATCTGCAGTATAAATTCGCCGAATTTGTCAAGCGTTTGTGGATGGTGCTTTAAATGAACATACTGCACGGCATTAGTTTTTTCAAACTCAGATAGGAGATTTATTCTTCTTTGATGAAGTTCGCAGTGAAAGACCATAGGAATTTATGATTTTCTAGGAGCTGTTACCACAGGGCCAAACGGTCACCACAGACCTGTACTTGCAGCAATTT
Organism: Latrodectus elegans; assembly: GCA_030067965.1. Lineage (NCBI taxonomy): Eukaryota > Metazoa > Arthropoda > Arachnida > Araneae > Theridiidae > Latrodectus > Latrodectus elegans. The sequence goes on along the minus strand of CM057811.1, from coordinate 39,586,480 downwards.
GAACGTGTGCAACAGGTATTGGAACGGAAGGAGCTAGCACTAGTTTATCGAAAGGGTGTATGGTTTTGGTCCTATAACGCAAGGATGTATGTCAAGCTAGTGGCAAAAAATACCTGTCAGTGACTTGATTATGAAACATTTTGACATTTACCTTTATCACTTATCAGATTACAACTTCTTCCATTTCTTGGACAAACATCTTCGTGGAAAATCCTTTACCTATAAAGTGGAGTTGCGCCAAGCCCTCACGGACTGCTTTGCATACAAAATTAGTTTGCATAAAAAATTAGGTTTACCCCAAAGGAATTGCACAAATAGAGACAAGTTTAAAGAAGATACTAAATGCTGATAGTATTTATTTCAAAGAATAACAGACTTTCTGTAGGTTATGTTCTTTTGAGTCATTAACAATCGTACGAAATTTCTTTTTTTAAAATTGTACGAATGAAATTATTAACTTAATATACAAAGGTAATAGATTACAACTTGTTCATTAAGGAATTTTTTAATTGATGCATTGCATATTTAAAATAGTAAAAACAATTGGTTACAAAAAATAATGGAAATAATAAATATTGATTAATCGAAAAATATATTGGTAAGTAAAGCAAATTTAATTAAAATAATTACATTTTAAGTCATTCATTATATAAATATGACTTTAATTTTTTACAATATTGAATAAATATTGCAAAGATTATGTTTTTATTACATTAATTAAATTTAATTGTATTTATATTATAATCGCGTGCGTTAACTTAAAACAATATTGTTTTTCTTTCCGTTTATGTACAGGAATCTGAATACATTTATATACAAATGAAGTTTTCTGAAAATCAAATCCCTTATACAACTAGAAAAAAAAAATTAAAGTGAAATCTTGTGACAATCTTATAAGTCATAAAAGTGTTACCACACAGGAAGAAAAAGTAATCAGATTTACATTACTCTTTTTAAAAGGTATTTGATAATTATGTAAACTCAGCGAATGTAAGCTAAAACTACGACATTTTTCTATTAACTTTCTGTTTTGTATATGACTCGCTGTGTATTCACACTCTGAAACCTATATTTTGATAATTTTTAATTTTGTTTGAAACAGAAAAAATGAGGAAGATAAATTATGCACGGTGAATTTCAACCTTAAGTGTGGAAACACGCAACAACTTTTATGGAAAGTTACAACAAAATAATGATAGTCTGTTATCCTCCCGTACAAGAAAATTAAATTTGAAAATTTAAAATAACAAATTTAAAAGAGATGCTTAACATAAAAATACACGTTGTTTTTCTAATATGTTCACACTCAAATAGAAAACCTCGCCACTCAAAAATTTGGGGATGAACGGATAAATTACATCTTCACGAATACTTTTAGTAAAAAATAAGTACCAATGACGGGAAACAAAACGGAAGATATGCTCATGCAGAACAGTACGTTCAAATATTAACTCGTTTAGGAAGAGTTCATAATTCTATATTAGCCATTTCAATATTCATATTGAATAGAAGAAAATTTTCTGAAGATTTTTACTTTAAAGAAAAGATATTTTAAAGAAAAGATAATTTTCTGAAGATATTTTACTTTAAATCGCTTCTTACGCAATGCAACACAGCAAGATTTATCTACTACAAAGGTTATACAAATATTCATATTAGTAATGTTATTATTTATACTTAGTCTTACCTTAAAATCTTCTGTAAACAAAGACTCAATAACTTGCATATTTATTCCCTTCACTCAACTATAAATATAAATGATAAAACATCATTTTATCCATTGTCTATGAAAAGAAATGATGAACGCCAGAATGGCGAATTTTATTGATTCTTTTTTTTCATACAGAGGATGTAGTAAATATTGGAATTTGGTTAGGAAACCTAAAGGTAATCTATTGTAAAAAATAGCAACAATGTTAGAAATCGGGGAAAAGATGGTGACATTTTTAAATCGCTAACCCAATGACATATTAGTATATAGTAACCGTATAAAGAATTTATTGAAAATTTTCCTGAAAACATTTTTAAATGAAATTTAAAAGAAAATATGTTGCTAGAAAGGAATTGGCTGAAATTATGTACAAACTTATAAATAAACGAATTGATTATTTTCTGAATTAAAATTACTTCTACTCAAAAATAAATAAAATGAATTTGAAAATTCATAAAAACATATTTGTATTTTGATTTAAATTAAATTGAAATGTGCAAATACATATTTGTATTTCAATTTTTGATTAATGAAATTCTTTGATGCTTCATTTGCTTTTATATAGAAATGTAAAAGCTATTAGAACATAAAAATTCATATTTTCAGACTTCATTTAAAGATCACTAACGTATGTATTTTCACGTCAATTATTTAAACGTAAAATACATGTTTTTAAATTATGCAGCTTAACATCACGTAAATTAAAAATAAACTTCATCTCCCAAAATGTGGGGAATAAGCCTTTTAATTTCATAAATGAAATCTATGAAATTAAAAGGCTTATTCCCCACATTTTGGGAGATGAAGTTTATTTTTAATTTACGTGATGACCTTAACACATGCCTTGAACTTCGTAAAAAGTTTTCTTCATTAAAAGTGAATGTAAAAATGCAAATGACACAAATTGGTTTTATAAATTTTGTTAATTTTTGTGACTCACTTTTAAATTGACATGCATATTATAATTATTTGCTTATGAGGATTTAATTATACACTTGAAAAGAAATAAATATTAAGCAGTTAATTTAGATATGACACGGTGAAAGTGAAGAAAAATATGCCTATCAAGTTCTGTATAAAACTAAATTAGGCACTTTTATACAATTTAAATATGAACACACACAAATTGGTAATATAAAGAACCTACACTATATATCTTTCCCTTTATAAGTGCAGAATGTTCAAGACCCATCTAGTGTTTGATTGATTTCTTTAAAAATAAATTTCCCAATATCAAAATATGTTTGGCAACTTATTGCTTTTGGTGAATTTTTTGACTTAAAATTGGAAAATAATAAAGACTGAAATTGGAAAATATCAAAATTTTACCACATTTCTCTGGGTTTTTTTTTCTTTTATCTGTGATTGTAACGTTCCTTTCACCGAAAACAACTGTGAGTAAGGATAATACTATCATTTTACATAAGATGTAATCTTCTAATAATATAGATCCGCATTACTATTTTTACAAGTCTCTTAAATATTTTACCAAATTTCCTTCCAAAGATAATGCAAAATAATTTTATAAAAATCTTCTGCTGAAAAATTAAAACAAATACAAAATTTTAAATATTAAACAAATTATTTTTGGTTAATGTGAAGAGAGAACCTTAAATATTTAAATTCTTCATATTCTGTTGTATATGATGTAATCGTCATATTCTGGTGTAATTTTAACCAACAAATGATTTGACTACCCCTAAAAAATTGAAACGTACTTCATTTGTTGTAAATAGTCCTTTATTCTTAATATATCTTTATTGAATTTTTTTTGACTTCTGAACTCTTTTTTATAAGCAGTTTAAAATATGTTTGTAATACTTAAATTTAAAAAAATCTCCTAAAACCAGTAACTTTTTTCATTTTAGTTAATAATTAATATTTTGTGTAGCTTGAATATTTAGAAGAAAATCTTGAATTCTATCTTTTATAGCTACTTCAGTAATTTATAATTGATGTTTCAGCTGACTTTTTTTTCGATTTTTTCCTGTTATTAATTTGATTAACTGATAAAAAAATAATTTACATACTTTAATTGACATGACTTTATTTGTAAATTTATCTATTTTCATTTGGTTTTATATTTTTATTTTTATTTCAATTTTCGCATTCATTTTAGTCTATTCTTAACGCACATAGATTACATTAATGCGTCGTAAATTCACTAGAATGAGACAGTGGAATCTATTAACAAATTACTTGGATAATACAAAACTCTTCGTAGAAAGTTTGCCAGAAATGCATTTATCAGATACGATATCACTTTGAAATTTGAAATTAAAATATTCTAAAACGTAGGATTTTTCAACTTTAAGTTGATCATTGTTCTTCTTTTTCTAATATAAGTTGGGGCAGAAAAATATTGAGAATCTTCACAGGAGAAAAACTGAAAAATACTTTTTAAATAAGGACGGTTTATTAATTGTAATAATCTATAAATTGTGTAAAATTGAGAAAATAAATTGATTAAAATAGATTATTATGTAATATATATATGTAACAAAATAATCTCTTATATTTTTCATACTTGCATAATTTCTATAAATCTAATGAGCAAAAATACTTAATTTAATTTTTTTATGCTTAAATATTGTTATTGACAGATTATTAAGTAATTTGCTAAAATGCGTTTTTAAAAAATATATTTATACAAATGGTTTTGCAGTCATCAAATATTTGTAACCTATTGATTTATAATTTTTTTTTAAACTTCAGTTGAAGAAGTAATTTTATGGGAAAATAAAACTGGATTACAAAGTCAGCATATTACTCTGGTTTTTCATTTGATTTCAATTTTGATTCATTGTTATATTTTTATGACAACGAAATGCATGTTTTGATTTCATTAGAAGATTGTTATAATATGTATTACATACATCGTATTACATTGCAAACTATGAAAATAATTCAGAACTTTAAAAAAGTATTAATTGAAATTCATAAATCAGATATTTAAAGAAATTTAATTCACAATAAAAATTTTAATATTCAAGGGGGATTTTTCTCTGAGAGACACTTCTATCTACTTAAATGAAAGTCACTTCCATCTTTTCTAGATAAATGATATTCTGAAAACACTTTTATATTTCATGAAACAGCAATAGGACTCTTATAGATATTATTTTGTTTTCAGGTTTTCTCAATTTCGCTGATCTCTATAATATAATTCTTTCCATCACATAAATCCTAATTATTTTATGTGCTATATATTCTTTAAAAAAAGATATATTTTTTGTTATAGTAAAAAATACATTTAAAATCATTACATTTTATGAGTAACTTTTATTACAAATTATGTTAAAACTTCAAGGAATGTTATACCGAAAATATCAACATACTATTCAAATAATGAGATATAATTAATGACGGCTTATAACGCATAAATATTGCAAATATATTTACAAAAACAAAATTAACAATGGAAAAATAAGAAATGAACTGTCTTGTGTAAAAAAAGTTTAATAAATCACATTTAAGTAGTAGATTGTTCTTTTGTTATCATGCATTTATTGTGATGACATTTAGACAAGCATTTGCCGCTAATTTATTTTCTGCAATAAGTGTAGGGAAAATGATAAACAACTTTATTTTAAACGAAAAAACTCAGTACAGCTCAATCCAATTAGCATTCGACCCGAATGTACATAATTTGTTTAAAATTTAATCAGTTTACATGACAAGTGGGTGTGGTGTAAAAATTAGTTTTTCTGAATAAATTTATATTAGATAAAAGTTATTGAGAATGCTTTCTTATATTAAAATTAAAAACACAAAAATATAACATTTAATTTCAGCTGCATTCAATATATGTTATTTATATTAATAAACTAGAATAATATATGAGATATAAAGTAATGCATCAAAAGTCAATGACTTATCCGTGGGCAATAAACTGCTTGTTTACCTTTATTCAGCGATACATTCGGCATTATGTATTAAATATGCTTTTGATAATGGGACATTAAGTAATCACCATAAAGATATATGTTTGAAGTGAATTCGTAATTTCAAATTTATAATAATCGTGAAAATGTAATTTCAGATTTATATGTGATATAAAATTTTGATCATATTTTAAGTGAAATATTAAATTGGATTTTAGAAAAAAAAACTATTTATTCATTCAAAATAATCCTTATCAATTTCTCATGTGCCCGACAGAGAACACATAAATTGTTAATTGAATTTTCATACAAACATACATTACATTTTTTTAATTAAAATGATTCGAATTATTATCTTATATTTTACATTACATAAAATATATGCAATATTCCTGCTCAGTATACATTCTTCAAGGTATTTATTCATGAGATGAGCTAGAAAGTAAATGTGACGTTTGTTTTGCAGCCCAAAAAATAGAGATGATATATATATATATATATAAGAAGTTTATAATATAATATACATAATTAATTCTAGTAAAGTATGAAATTTTTTTAACCCTAAAATAACACTTGATTAATTTTGTCGAATCCTCCGCAGCTCCACCTTGTTGAATTTGCCAATAATTTTCCTTCAGATGTATAATTGTATATAGAACAACAATTTTATTTAACTAGTTAACCTAAGTGAAATGAAAGGGACTGCAGTATGTCTGAGAACAGCACACAGATAACCGTCAAAAATAGTTATACAAATTTTTAACTTTCAATACAAGCGGAGAAATTCGAAGTTATTTTCAGCCAGAATTTAAATAATTTAAAAAACAATGACAACCTTAAAAATTTACATCTTTAGATGCCAAAGTCTTAAAAGTGTATAACCACACCACATCATTATCATTATTAGTGATGTTTAGTTTTCAGCTTGACAAAAATTCGTTTGTATGGCACTTTTTTTGGACGATATGTCAGGAAACCATCCAATTCCTTAGGATACCAACCGTACTATTACTCACGCTGCGCCACTACATGTTGCTTCGGGTATCGCCAGGCTGTGTAATTTCAATATACAGATCACTTATTGATTGTTGCTGTCTCGCACTGTTTGCCGAGTTTCGTCACATTCTGTCAACTCCTTCTTAGTATTGGACAGTATATATATCTTTTCAAAAAATCAGTTCTCGAATCTTATTCAAAAAATTAAGTAGATGATCCAATTTGAAGTCATATTCTTAAGCATATCAAAATAAAGCATCATTTACTATATATTTTCAATCTTTCTACGTCTAATATTCTAACTACTCACAAGTCAATTCACAACATATATTTTCTAGTATTGTTAGTAGAGATCTTATTTTTCATCAGAACAGACCTCAAAAAATATTTCTTCTCGCTATTGTAATACATTTTTCAAGACTTTGAAATTTTCAAATTAATATCATAAATCTGTAAGGATAATATTAAAGCACCTGTATGTTTGTCAACAAATGTTTTGTTATGTAACTATAGTACAGATTTTATAATTCCTAATCGAAGACAAAAAACAAGCAACAAAAACCATTAACCAAATGGGAAGAAAAATGGTAAATGTTATATCTATATCAATCTATCTATGTGTGCATATATATATATATATGTGTGTGTGCGTATATATATATGTATATATATAGGTATATATATGTATATATATATATATATATATATATATATATATATATATATATATATATATATATATATATATATATATATATATATATATATATATATATACAAATACATGCTTCCCCTATATATATATATATATATATATATATATATATATATATATATATATATATATATATATATATATATATATATATATATATATATATATATATATATATATATATATATATATATATATATATATATATATATATATATATATATATATATATATATATATATATATTATATATATTATTATAAATTATTTTTAGAGTTTAGAGTCAGATTTATATATATATATATATATATATATATATATATATACAAAGCTTCATTCCAAATACAAATACATGCTTCCCCTCGCTAATCTCATTAAATTATATTTCTTTCCAGAGGAAACTTAACTACTGAAATAGTTTTATATATCAGACTCTAAAAATAATTTATAGCTACTTAAATTTAAAGTACATTTTCTCTGAAAGGAGGATTATGCATTTTACATTTTACAACCATGTGTGTGTGTTTGATGTATTGGACATTAAATAAATTAAAATTAAGTCATTATTAAATACAAGACTTATAAAATAGCTCTTATCAACCGAAATAAAATATATATGCTATTTCAGATTTCAGAGAAAAATATCCTATCATTGCTTTTATGATATTGTGGTTAATAACCCCCAATATACAATTTTTGTGTAATTAATGTAATTAATTTTTGTGTGTAATTAATTTCATTTGTATAATTAAGATTCTTGTGGGATTTACTTAAATTGTAATCCAAGATGGTGAAAAAAGTCTGACATTTAAATTTCACATTATCAATAACATATATTTCTTAAGTGTGTGGATTTTGAAGCACATTTAATACATCGTAACACATTTCTTTCATACTAAACATTTGTGAAAAAAGTATATTGTTGTAGATGGTGATTGCGCAAACACCAATGGAATCGGTGTTCATGAAATCTTCATATCTTCTTAAAATGCTTAAAAAGTACATGTAAATTTGTTTAAAGTAAATTTGTACAATCTAAATAGCATTTGAAATATTTAAGGTACTTATTTATAAAATCACCAATAAAATTTTAATGGCAAATGAAAAAATTATTTTAGAATATGATTATCATAAATTGAGGGAATTTATAGGCGTTCCTCTTACATGTAAGGTTGCGTCTAATTAGATCTTCTCCATACATTTTTATATTTTTCGTTTTGTACAATGTTCAGTTCTTTCCAAACTCTTAGTAATTAGTGAACTAAAGTAGTGTTATATATTGTGCTGAATATAATCACATATATAACTGTTCATTATATTTAACACTATATAATAAAGAGCACATCATAAGGAAAATATTGGTGAAATATTTTAAGTGTTTATTTTCTACTTATCTCCCAGGAAGGTTCTTCATAGATAATGTGTGGTAAGCATATGCAAAAAGGGATTTCTGGAAAACACTTATCACATAATATGGGTAAAGTCTAAAAAAGACATTAATGACCCTTTGTTGAGGAATTATTTTAATACGAGCTCTTTCTTGTCACTTAATCATGACGATCTTCAATTGCTCTTCATATTTGACATCCTCTAGTAGACAGTACAACACCAAGAAGCTTTTGTGAGTCTTCTTTAAGCATTCGGTTCATATTTGCTTCCTGAGAGAACATTCGATAAATGGTAGTATGATTTTATGTATTAGAGTAGATAAGAACTGAGTAACTTTCAAGCACGCACCACTAGAAATGTCACTTGGAAAAAGCGTTCGCGTCATTTTATTCAACAATTGCTGTTATCAAACATAATATTGAATTCTAAGAAAATTGATGTTTTATAATGCTTTTCGTACCTTAAGTCATCTATGATATAATGATTTTCAATAAATAAAATTAGTAATATCAGGATATTTCAAAAAGTAAAAACATGAAAATAAGATAAATTGGTATAAGAGGATGTATAAATAGTTCTTTAAAACATAAAATGATGGTTGGAAGAAAAATGCAAGAACTCCTCAACAATTTTGATTGAAATACACATATTTTAGGCTTTCACAATTTATAAATTAACTTCATTGGACATGAAAACGTAAAAAAATAATTAATTTTTATTTTTAACATCCTTCCATCATCAGCAAGAAAATTTTAAATAATTGAAAGGGGAATGTTTTTTAGTGTAGTTAAATAAAATCATATCAACTAGTGTATAATTACTGAATAGATACGTCTTTAGAAGGTTATCGCATTTTGTGATATTCTCCAAATATTCATGTTTCAGGAACATTATTAAATTTATAAGCAAAATTCATTTAAACTCACAGTGGACTAGCGGTAAAACAGCAAACTTCCTATCATCAACAACTGGATTCAATATTGTTGACCAACGGGTAAAGAATGCTGCGTATCTGGTTTTTATTTACATGCCAGTCGCGATGAGTACTTGTCCGTTTTCTTGGTCTTATCCTCTCTCTTGCGACACAGTCGTGTCAAGTACTATAAATGAAAGTTTTCCTATAAAGTTATTTACGCGATGGATGCTGACATGGTTTTGGCCATTACTTCATAGCGTTAAAACAATAGTCGTTTGTCTTGGCTTGAAAAGCGCTGCGATGTTTCTATGTGTTGTAAGTATTGGAATTATTCCCTTCTACACCATCGATTTTTGAAATTTCTCATTTGTTCAGTCTCAATTCGTGCTATTATATAATATTTTTAATCGTGTTGTTTTTAATATCTTATTGTTCGTAAATATTTTGCACAATTTACATTTATTCTTCTAATATTCATATTTTATTTGCTATTAAAGAATATTTCCTATTAATTACCAAGAAAAAAACACTCTATTTTTAAAACCACTGATAAATACTAATGAATATGAAAAAAATGGAGGTAAATTTTGTCGAATGGAAAATTATAAAGCCATTACGTAAATAATTACTGTCAAAATTATAGGGGTATTAATTTAAAAATTATAAAATGTTTTAATTTTTCAACAATAAATATTTAAAAGAATTTGGTTTCTCATCGATAAACAAGATAATAATTAAATTCTGAAGATAATAATTAAATTTTAAACTGCAAATTACTTTATATCTTTTTAGATTTAAATTAAATTCTGCCTTAGTTGGGCTTAAGTCTAAAAAATTAAATAGAAAATAAAAAATGAAGTTTATTCGTTATGATTTATTTTAATACATTTCTTACTTTTTTGAAAATTTACTTAAATTCTAATTAATTAAAAGCATTTTTGTTTGTTTTTTTTGCCAAAAATTGGACATGTTAGAATATTTTAATTTAAAATGTATTCTTCTATAGTTATTTAAAAATATTTCGGAAATTCTTTGCTTTTTTTATAACAACATATTATATAAAATTTCGGTGTGGAAAATTATCCTATTAATTAATGAATTTTAAATTTTGCTACATTATCGATTTTGTCATAATCGGGTTTTTAATGTATTTTTAAAAATAAATTCCATTACTGGCATAATAAACATAAACATGCTTTCTTAACTGTACATTATTAATATTAAAAAATATCTTCTATGTTTCTATTATGTAAATTCAGATTTAATAAGCCTTTTACAGTTAAAACAGAATGTGAAGCATTTTAAAATTTTCCTGTAAGAGATTGATTCTACAAAGAAAAAAAGATCACCACATTTTTTTCATTTCTAAAATTAATATTAAAACTAAAATAAATGTGCAGGTTCTCAATTTTAGGCATCAACTTGGCATCAAAGTGTTTACTGAGTAGATTTTTTTAAACAATAGATAATATTTATTTATATAAATTTAGAATATAGAAATTAATAAATTGATAAACATACATATATGATTATTCCGGGTTATTTAAAGTGAGAGAGCATAAACGGGCATTACGGATAACATCTCCGTAGTACAGTTTTTTATTCAGAAATGTCTTACAATTGTGAAAAATTATAATTCTCAGTATTGATTGCTTGATATTAGCATAAAAATAGGTTTTCGGCATTTCTCAAATGAATTTATGTCAATATTTTTTAAAATATTTTAATATGAGAGTTTAGAGGAACGTAAGAGATTTCAAATAAATATTTATTTTTCTTGTACTGTTTTACTATATTTAAAACACTAAATATTTAAAACTAAAAAATAACATAAAAGCTTAAGTAACTTTAAACATTTTATCGATATTATTTAAAGACAGCAAAAAATTTTCTCACGTGAACCTATTAGAATTTGGGAGGAAACTTTTACAGAAATATCTCTACGATAATTTTTGATATGTACTTACATTTTGAATAGTAATTAAAAATTTACCCTTTTCATTTTGTGCCGACATATGCTTTCTTAGTACGGAATATATTTGATGTATGACAACTTTTAAATTTGCGTATTAAGCTCTTTTTATCATGAGATAAAAGTAAATTATACAGATATATTGCTTTATGTGTTTCCAGGATTCAAATAATATTCTTAAACTAAGGCTTATATTATCATGTCATACACATTTGTGAAGTTTTAATTTACTGTAATTTAAATAAACATTTATTTTTCATTAAACTGTTATTCTATGGAACTAAAATTGTAGTAAAATATATTTATGATTAATTAAAATGAAAACAATTATCATTTACTTTGAGTTTTTTATTACATAAATATTAATAATGGATCTTTATTATTTTTTCTAAAGTATTTTTAGTAAAATTTATTTATTTAGTAATAATTTTCATTGTCATTTATATAATTTATGATTTGATATCAATGTGAATTCATATTAAAATCTTTTTACCATATGTTTATCCAGTTTTTTATCATATATATTACCTGTTTTAAGTAGAATGTAATTCAGTTCACAGATGGTATGGAAATTCAAATATTAAATATACCTTAATGATTTCACGCTCAGATGAGAAATTACTTTAATATTTAGTCGTGGGAATAATCAAAATTGGCGTTTGTATTGTGTTTTGCCTCCGAATATCCTGTGCTAACAATCTATGCATTCTGATTTAAGAAAGTAAGGAAATCGTATGAATTTTTTCTGACCTTGAAACTTACATTACCCAAGATTCAAAAAACGTTTTCTATAACAAGTGCATGGTGTAGTGAACTCCTTGGACATCATGATTCTTCTTCTGTACAGCAATATCAACGTCTTCACATCATTATCTTTAGAGAAAATTCCTGCACACCAAGCACAAGTATTTCGAGGATTGTGTAACAAACAATGCTATTTAAAAGCCTGGTCTTCTCGTCCACTTGTTTGAAATCCTTATAATTTCTAGAAAGGAGAATTCCTTAAAATAATTCATTATGGAGTATTAAAAATTATTTAAAATTTTACTTGATCTGAAGCAAAATTTCACGTTACTACAACTCCTCTAGAGATTTATCTCGGTTTCACTGTTTACACCAAAATGCATTTACACCGCATATAAAAATTGATATTATAAATATCACTATCTTGAATTGAATAAATTTGAATACGTTTAACCAAGTTTTCTGCCTTCTTTAGGTTTTAGGTAAATAATTTCAAATATGTATATATATATATGTATATATATATATATATATATATATATATATATATATATATATATATATATATATATATATATATATATATATATATATATATATATATATATATATATATATATATATATATATATATATATATATATATATATATATATATATATATATATATATATATAAGATAAAATATGAAAAATATGGAAATTGGAAAAACAGTGAAATATAAATAAAATAAAACATGAAAAATATGGAAAAGCATTGAAATACATGAAACAGATGAAAGAAGAATACATAGGGCCACGTCTTCATCAGGAGGAGATGGGCCAGCTATGCTAAAGAAAGAACACTCTTTTCTGACATGCTCGAAGGACAAATGTCTAAAGATCTTCGAGCAATTCCCCAAAGAGCGTTCGTATTCAAAGAACCTAGGTTAAAACATTTGAATAAATATAAATGCAGAAAATTAGAAATACCTATAAATTAAACACAAATGCAATTAGAGATACTCATATAAATGAAACATACATACAGTAAAAATTTTAAATACATAAAGCCAAAGTCAGCAAATCAGATGGGATTTATACATGAAAATAGTATGAAAGTTGCCAAAAGTAATTTTTAAAATTATAGTAAAGAAGTGTTAGTTGTAATTAGATTAAATTTAAATTTAAAATATAAATGTAGGTGTTTTAAGGATTCTTGTAATAACTGCAATGCTTGGGTGGCCCTTATGTAGTTATAAAAACTACGCATTACTTCAATCTTACAAGCGATTCTACTTCCTACATATTTTAAAATAAAATTAATTGGAATATTATTATTTTTTAAGTGATTTATCAGTCGTTTAATTTGATTTTTAGTAGATTCATGGTTGTTGCAAATATTATAAATGCGATTAAGTTCATTAATTATAACGTTTCTGTATATTTTTAAAGAAATATTTGAGTTCCAGGAAATTAACTTATTAACATGAAAATTAAATTGATTTGTTTTGTCAGAAGACATCAATATATGTAGTAGAATTATCGGTAGTGATAAATAAATCCAAAAATTCTGTTTTAGTATCAAATAAATTAGTTTTAATTAGAGAAAGCTCTTCAGGATAAATAGTTTTAGAAATATCTTGAAATTTTAAATTGTTAAAAATAATGAAATCATCTATGTATCTGAAAGCATAAGGATATTGATAAAAGAAGTTTTTTTTTTCGAAATAATATAGAAATAAATTTGCTAGTGTGCTGGAAAAGTTTGATCCTTGTGGAATTCCACAATTTTGAATAAAAATATTTTCACCGTTAAATATATAATTGTTATAAATACACATTTTAACTAGATTATTCCAATATTCAAAATTAATATTTAATAATTTTCTATAGTCCTGATAATAAATGTGTAATACGTTATTTAGTTTATCAATAGGAATACTTGTAAAAAGGTCTTTAAAGTCAAAGGAATTAACACTATGAATTTTATTTTTTGATAAGAAATCCAAAATAGGTTTATTGTTATTAATGATCCAAGTAATTATTAGTATTATAGACATCGAACCTAATACAGAAATGCGTATTATAAAGGAAAATAGATTTATAATAAATTTAAAATCTCTTGCCCCTTTCGGTTTAAATGAATTATTTAATGGCAAAATTATTAATTTTTCAAATAGTAATTCCTTTGTATTTTTTCACAATAATAACTATAAAACTAAAAGATTTAAAAGAGGTGGCCGAAAATTTAATAAATCTTACAATAAAATAAATCTTAAAAAAAACTTTGAGTTTTATCTGGATAAAATCTATAATTTGGAATTCTCATTCACAAGTACTTATAATTGGTTACCATGTAAAGTTTTTATAATGAAGTTAACTGATAACGATTACCATTTCTGTATTCGTGTTTACACGATATAAATTTCAAAAACCAGCATTTTAAAATTTTATTTTATGACCTATTCAAATACAGATATAATAAAATTAAAGTTAAGAAAAATATGAAACTACATTATTTCACTATTAATTTTCAACATCCTAAATTTGATAATATTAAATTAAATAGTTTTGTTAATGATTTGTATAACATTTTTTCCTATCGAAGATGTTTTATAAAACTTACTTTTCTTATGATATTCCTTTGGACGTAAAATCTTTAACTACAATCAATTTTGCAAAAATATCTCGTCATCTAGAAAACTTTCTAAATGTATTTGTCATATAATAATGAACTAAAAAGTTTTATTAACCCTGATTTTGGTCATATTATTACAGGTAATCTAAATATTGTCAGTGACACTAAATTGGAAAGAAATATTAAGTAAAGGGACTAAGTATTGACCAGTTTTTCAACAATAAATTTAAAATAATTAAAACTATTTTACATAATATTGATTCATTCATCTTTAATATTTCAAAAATTTTATAATACACCCATTGAATTTTTTTTACAGTCTGGAAGTTTAAACTTTTTAATAAAATTAAAGATTTTATTTTTGTTAATAATTTAACGTTTCCTGGCATTAAATTTGGTCCAGTAAAACCAGCCATCAATAATCTAAAAGATAATTTCATCATTACTCCAGTAGATAAAGCTTCTAATAATTACGCATGAAATTTTATTTAGATTTAATTGATAATGAAACATTAAGTTCCAGCACTTATAAACGTTTAAAATCCCAGTTAACATCATTAATAAAAAAATCCTTGGATTTTATAAACTTCTAAACATTAACAACTATAAATTAGAGTTTCCTTATTTAACAGTCATTCCTAAATTTCACAAAATTCCTATAAAGTTTAGATTTATCACCTGTGGTACTAAATCGTACATGAATAAACCTGGAATCATTTTTGCTAAAATTCTAAATATTATACTAGACTATATTATTAAATCAGATACTATACTTGGATCATTAATAATAATAAACCTATTTTGGATTTCTTATCAAAAAATAAAATTCATAGTGTTAATTCCTTTGACTTTAAAGACCTTTTTACAAGTATTCCTATTGATAAACTAAATAACGTATTACACATTTATTATCAGGACTATAGAAAATTATTAAATATTAATTTTGAATATTGGAATAATCTAGTTAAAATGTGTATTTATGACAATTATATATTTAACGGTGAAAATATTTTTATTCAAAATTGTGGAATTCCACAAGGATCAAACTTTTCCAACACACTAGCAAATTTATTTCTACATTATTTCGAAAAAACTTCTTTTATCAATATCCTTATGCTTTCAGATACATAGATGATTTCATTATTTTTAACAATTTAAAATTTCAAGATATTTCTAAAACTATTTATCCTGAAGAGCTTTCTAATTAAAACTAATTTATTTGATACTAAAACAGAATTTTTGGATTTATTTATCACTACTGATAATTCTACTACATATATTGATGTCTTCGACAAAACAAATCAATTTAATTTTCATGTTAATAAGTTAATTTCCTGGAACTCAAATATTTCTTTAAAAATATACAGAAACGTTATAATTAATGAACTTAATCGCATTTATAATATTTGGTAACAACCATGAATCTACTAAAAATCAAATTAAACGACTGATAAATCACTTAAAAATAATAATATTCCAATTAATTTTATTTTAAAATATGTAGGAAGTAGGGAATCATGCTTGTAAGATTGAAGTAAATGCGTAGTTTTTATAACTACATAAGGGCCACCCAAGCATTGAAGTTATTACAAGAATCCTTAAAACACCTACATTTATATTTTAAATTTAAATTTAATCTAATTACAACTGGCAACACTTCTTTACTATAATTTTAAAATTACTTTTGGCAACTTTCATACTATTTTCATGTATAAATCCCATCTGATTTGCTGACTTTGGCTTTATGTATTTAAAATTTTTACTGTATGTATGTTTCATTTATATGAGTATCTCTAATTGCATTTGTGTTTAATTTATAGGTATTTCTAATTTTCTGCATTTATATTTATTCAAATGTTTTAACCTAGGTTCTTTGAATACGAACACTCTTTGGGGAATTGCTCGAAGATCTTTAGACATTTGTCCTTCGAGCATGTCAGAAAAAGAGTGTTCTTTCTTTTTAGCATAGATGGCCATCTCCTCCTGGATGAAGACGTGGCCCCTATGTATTCTTTTCTTTTCATCTGTTTCATGTATTTTCTCAATGCTTTTCCATATTTTTCATGTTTTATTTTATTTATATTTCACTGTTTTTCCAATTTCATATTTTTTCATATTTTATCTTATTTATATTGGCAAATCTTTCTTTAGCTGCTTTTGCAGTTGGCTAGATTTCCTATTGTATTGTATTGTATATTTTGTATTGTATTTTTATATATATTTATATTATTATATATATTTATATTTTTACTATATGTATATATTTTTTTGCTTTATAATTATATATATATATATATATATATATATATATATATATATATATATATATATATATATATATATATATATATATATATATATATATATATCATCTTTCAACAAAATCTGTTGGGCAGATTGGGTCTGGGTCCTATTGATGACTGAATATAGTTATTATATTATAATTATAACCACCATGTATACTTTATGCGGTTTCAGAAAACAATTTAAAATTCATTAAAAATTTATTTTATACATAAAAATAAACATGTCTATCAAAAGATAAGAAACAGCTGAATCAAATATTATATTTAATTGTGGAAAAATAATTATTGACTTTCTAGTTTATTAATTTATTAAGAAATTTCCATTTTAAATTAAAAAAATACCATTTTCTTATTAAACTGCAATCATTGTGAATAATCTTCATTAACGTTAACAGCTATTAAAGCATATATTAATAAATTACACCACAAATATTTAAAAGTTAAAACACTGTACTGAAAGGTATGTACGGTATAAGATAGGCTTAACATCTCTTAGACAGAAGAAATGTTCATCATTCTACAAGACTTAACTGCCTTAATTAAAGATTTTGTAAGTTTTTTTGCAATCTGAAATATAAATAAAAATTTAGGAAAAATAAATATATAAAACATACTATAATATTATTTGAATATATCGGGATTTAAGAGGAAAATAAAAGAAAAAAAACTTAATAGTGGCGATCGAAATTGAGTTATAACGAGTAGGTGATGTCACCAACATCAACTACACTCTTGCGGTTACAATCAATCAATTCATGAAGTTCTAATAGTTTTTGAGTGAATTGACACTGAACTACATATTGATGTAATCCTTCAGAGAATGTATATCTTCTTCTTTCAATGTATGGCTAAAATTCAATGATTTTAAACTCACTCGACTTTTAATAGGCAAACAACGAATGAAAAGAATTTATGATTTGCAAATACTTACGATTTCTGCATGAATTTTTGGTACAATTCTAACACATTGTTTCGTGAGTTCAAAATAGGAATCAATCCCAATAATAATTAATATTTATTTTCAATGTAGACTAAATTTTGGACAATATTTTTGCATGGATAATTTATTTTTATGAAAGTTTTATTTATCCTAGCCTGTGCTAGTTTATCCTAGCCTGTGCTAGTTTATCCTAGCTCTTGCATTTTTAATTAAAGTGAAAGTAAGCAGATTATTTTTGGTGCAGTTTTCATGTTCGAAAACTACAATATATTAGTTTTAATTTTCTGATTCTATGTTTGCATATTATTCTACGCTTTTTGTCTGGCATTAAATCCAAATACTGTGATAAACATTTTACCCCTAACAGATGTTGTTTCACACTACATATTTTGCAGTAAAATTTGGAGGATTTTTTTTCCTCATCTCCATAATAAAAAACGTACATGTGACAACAGGTTTCTTTTAGCAATTTGTGATCGAAATAACATTTCGCATATATAAATATACTAAAAACCAATGTACTCATATTAAAAACCTATGTAGTAATACTAAGAACTTATGTAGAACCTATGTACTATGTAAATATACTATACATGAAATTTTTTTTATCCTATGCCCGTCCTTGGCATATCTGCGCTTAATCGATGAGCAGCCCAATAAAAAGATTAACAAGTATAAAAACAAAAATAAAGTTTTTTAGTAGCCTCAAAAGAGTTGTCAGTCATAAACCTTAAAACTTCAGTGCACTTCTTGATGTGAGCAGCATCCATATCAACATGATTGCACAATTGACAATGAGCAGATTCCATTTCACTCATTCGATGCAGATGCTTTCGTAGATTGTCATGCCGTCACCCGGAAACAAACGACACCAACAGCTAGTGGTAAGGAGTTAATTTTATTACTCCCATTCAGTAAAGTTTTCCATCACCTGCCCATAACCGCATCAACATAAATGGTAACTTTGTCATACTTTATTTTACTAAGGATTACACTTTTGGTGTTACGCAAAGGCAAAGGGGGGTTTTGCTGGATCATAAGAGAAGCAGCTTTTGCAAGTTTGTCTGCCTGCTCATTTCGAAAAACATCGCCGTGGCTCGGGTTCTATTAGAAAGCAACACTGTAATTCATTTCAATGAGTTTGTGTAACTTCATTCTTCAAAAGTAGACTAGTGCATCATTATTATAATTTAGATTAGTAAGCGAAAGAATAATAGCATATTTATCAACAAGGAAAACAATTTTTTTCCTCATGGTTACTTCTTAATTGGTCAATTACATGAGCTATAGCAGCAAGATCACTATCGAAATTATTGCAGTATTTCACCACAGGACCGCTTGTGCTATAATCTTTTGAATACTCTCCAGCACCAACATTCTTTTAGCATTCTCTGCAAAAGCATTTGTGAAAATTTGACATTAAAATATTGAGATTGATATAAGAAAAATACCACATTTGTCTCAGAAAGAGCATAAAATATTCAGAGATAATTTAATATTCACTTTACAAATTTTAATTGAACAGTATATGATTTCTTAAATTTTCTGTTTAAGGCAAGATGTCATTGACAAAATAATTTACTTTAACTAGGTATTTAGGAATGTTTCTTAAATACATTTCATCTAAAGATACTGCTCAGTATTGTTAGGAAAGTTTAAAGTATTTACTGAATTATATTATTATATTTATATATACTTACATATATTTTTTACATGAAAAATTTTAGCTTATTAACTTAAAGGGATTTTAAACGTAAAATATATAACTAGTAGAAATGCATCTCACAATTTGAGAAACTTTTAAGAATTTTAATTTCTCGAATTACATATCTTTTCTCTGGAACAAAACTCATTAGCAAATCATTTAATCTATATCATAGAAAAAATCCACAGAAATAGCATATTATTTCTATGGATGCATACTATTTCATTAAATTTTTTAGGAACTACAATTTCTATGTTCTTCAATGGAACATCTAAGCATAACATAAAGCCTAAGATATTTTAGTAATATTGTCCTCAACATTTTTATTTGTAAATGAAATCAAAATACTAATACCCTTATTGCAATTAATTATATATGTAGATGTACGCAGATAATTATTTGCCGAAACAAAAATATTTTTTAACTTCTGAATACACTTTCTTAAACTTTTCCTATCACCATTCTACTGTCTCTCAAGAAAAATCTGCTCTTCTAAAAGTACAAGTTATATTAAACCCTGCATGAGTTTCATGGGATTTGTGAAACTTAGCTACAGTTTCTAATTAATTTTTGAATAATTAATTTTTTTTGATTAATACATATCCACAGCCTCATTTATTTATTTCAAAAATCAATCTTTACTAAAAATGATACATCGTGCCTGATAGAAATTGATAAAATTTCAACCTTTCACTTCGGATTTCATCAGCCCCTCCTAAAATAATAAGATTAATCACACACCACTCGTAAGGTACTTTGAAAATGACGTTTTCGTAATATTCGTTGAATAGCTAAGCTTCCACTAGCTTTGCATCATTGATTTACGAAAAGCGGCTCCTGAATTACGAAACTTTGTCTCCAAAGCAATACATTCATTAGAACGCGGTGGGGAATTTTAATAAGTGCGCGGGCGTCAAGCGAACAGGAACCTAATGATTGCAAGCTCATTACGCGGCCTTGTTGACGAAAATGAGTTTCCATGTTTCAGAAACCCTAATTACTAAACACTGCCTCCTTAGCTTTCGCGATTCTTGAATATTTCCAGAGTTTCTTTTTCCTCGCAAGACCACTAGATGGAGCTAGTTAGAGCGGAAGTTATATGCTTGTAAATCCACTGGATAGCAGAAAATTTCTGTTTGTGTTGTCGAAGCAAGTAAAAACACCATAAATCATTGCGGTCATTAAGGGCCAGGATTAAGGTTTGCGTGGATCTTGGAAATGAAAAAGAATTGATTAAGTTTTAATATAAATGGTCTGGAACGAAAACGAGAATTTACTTCTTTCGTTTAGTCGACATAATTGATCCAGGAAAATTATTTTCCTACTCAATAATTTATTGAAATTAAAATTGCTAAAATACTTGCTGTGTGCGAATAATGAAGCTAAAATAATTAACCTTAATTTTTCTTACACTTTTATTTGAATCAAGAAAATTTCCTAGCCATTAAAAATATTATTTTTCAGATTAACGTTCATTAAATAAAGATATTTGCTCTGTTGGAGAAATATATTAAATGATTTTAATTTTCTTCCATAAAGCTATTTTGTGTAATTTTTATTATATTAATAACAGAATTTAAATGTAGCATTTTTATATTCTTTATTTAAGTATCAGAACAGATAAGTATAATTTATAATGTACTATAAAATAATTATAAATTATTGAAAAATGCAAATTGAGCACTGTATTAAATAAATATTCCTTTGATTTAATTTCAAGAAATGATATGAATTTTATAATGGACAGATGCAGTGATTTAATTTTAATTTTGTATAAAATACAAATATACATGCATATATTTCCCAAACTTCGAAATCATATTCATGTAATAAAATACAATAACGTCATCTAAAAAGCAAATAAAAAGTACCAGTTATATTTTTTAATTTAATAACAGTTTGCGAACTATATTACCATTAAGGAGAATTTAGTAGCGATGTTTCAAACTACTGATGGAAAAGTGAAAGTCCTTAACTAATAATCTAGTTTCACATTATTAATTTACTATTTTTGTGCGATCATTTTTCTATTCAGAATAAATCTTAATCATTTCTTGATTTTAAATTTTGGTGAATACACCAATTCTTGAACATTCTAATTTTTCTTGCTAATTTGAAAGACATTTGTAAAACAAATACAATAAATATGAGATAATTGCATGTAAATACAATTAACATTCTAGACAACTGCTTCTAAAGAAAAGTAATTTTTATAACAAAATGACTTCTTGATAATTATAATTTTATTCAAATTAATTATTCAGCTAGAGTATATACTCTAAAATATCAGAGTAAATGTTTATTATTTATGAAAACAATATTGAATTATTTTTAATATTTAAGAATGAAAATAGTTTGCCTTCCAATAGTCTGTATACTATCTGCTTTCAAAGAAATTTTGTATGTAACTAAAATAAAGTTACTTAAACTTCAATGGAAAAAATGTTTTATTTCTTGTAAATCAGAAAAAATAGCTTTCTTTATCTGCCGTGCAGCTGTATGCAAAAATTTAATTTGAAAAGTTTATAATGAAATTTTCGAGAGAGATAAATTTATAAAACTACCTAAAAGCAAGATATTGTGATTCCAAAAATATCTCGCATTCATTCACGCATTCAATTTTAAATGTACATAAAATCATAAAGTTTTTACTCTATAAAATTGTGTCTTGATCAGATTGACAATAACTGCCTGAAACAATTAACTTCTTCAAAGTGTAATTCTTTTAAGGATATCTGTCTGTGGGGAACTTAAAATAAAAACTTTGTTTTGCTTTATTTTGTGATTATATAGTTTACAGTTAATTTAAAATATAATTGACGCTGATGTGAAAGCTCGTAATGTTGTTCACTTAATATAATTCCTTTAAAAATGATATAATATTCCCTTAACTTTCCGTTTCAAGAAAGAAGCATGTGATTCTTTCCCTTTTTCAAATTGTCTTCTATGCATTATTGTTGAGGGTATAGAAAAATAGTGTTTGAAAAATATTCTTATAGCGTATTTAAACTAAGCAATATCTACTACTTTTTTCAATTTTTGAAAGTAAGGAAGTTTTTTGTATCCTGCAAGGAATGCGTTTTCCCTTCGAAATATATTACCGTTCAGAAATGCATTATAAAATGAAAGATAAGATTGTCAGTTTTAATATTTACTTCTTAACTAGAAATTTCAGGCAACATACGCCGCATTCGATTTGCTTACAAATAATTTATACAAAATATTTTATTTAATGATATAAATCATATTCTGTGCCTGTTTATTAAATTTCTGTGAAATTTTATTTCTTAAGCTATTTGTTTCACTTTCAACTAAAATTTCAATCAAACAATGATTTTTTTTTGCAATTCTTTGATTTGTACGTTTCATATGTATATAAAAATTATCTAAT
Organism: Latrodectus elegans; assembly: GCA_030067965.1. NCBI lineage: Eukaryota > Metazoa > Arthropoda > Arachnida > Araneae > Theridiidae > Latrodectus > Latrodectus elegans. Next base: position 39,563,192 of record CM057811.1, on the reverse strand, counting down.
TAAATATAACTTTTGTTTTTGCTGCATTAATTTAGCGCTTGACTTCTCAGTTTCCAATTAGATTAGACATTAAAATGATATTTGGTAATAAATGAACATTTATTTGTTAAACTGTAGAATTGCATGCTTTCCAATTTAAACTTAAGTCGAAAGTTTAAATTTAAACTGGAAAGCATGAAAAATTTAGCATGGATTTTAGTTTTAGAAAATTTTGGTATGCTTTTGTACAAATATCTGATGTATATCATTTATTAATCTTTGTCTTTCATAAATAAATAGATATCTTGACATATAATTATCTTTGATAAAATTTAAAATTAACAAACGTATAGTTAAGTCTTGTGTAAACTGTAGTCTTATCTGATGTATTCATTTGAGTAGTTGGTACACAGTTAAGGGATAATATTAAACTAGTCAGATGTATGAATCAAATTATGTGGTTTTGGAAACAGACGAATTCAACATTTTCCATAAATATTATCTTAGTTTTAATAATAAATATGCGAACTCAGAAAATGGTATAAAAATATATCCTTAAGGATACATTTTTATACCATTTTGATACATTCCTTGAATTTTTATTTTGCAATTGTATTTGTTAAAATTTTCATTTTGCATATTAAGACATTTAAAAAAATCATTAAAGGGATTTTTATGGGTATAATTTTTCAGATAAAGACAAAAATAATATTTTTATTTGGATTGAATTTTATCCATTACTATATCTCAAAATAAATATTAATCAAGGAAATAATTTCCCATCTGTGTTATGTTTGGGGCTTGAAAACCATGTAAAAATATGTGATTAGTGAAAAGCCATAGTTTAGAGAATGACTCAAAATCATATACAGAAAAATTTTTTGAACATTTTTGACAATATCAAAATTTTTCAATGAGTTTGAGTTTTCTCCTCTCTGTAAACTAGAAATGAAAGAAAAAGCCTTAAGCTTAAATTTTGCTCTAAGTACTCTAAAGTTCAGATTTTAAATAAAGTTTTCCACAATAAGAACTAAGAGTAACGAAATTTTCTGAATTTTTCATTAATTGTCTTGAATCAACATTTGTTTTTTATTTTTTTGAAAACAAAGGGAAGTCATCATATGCTACCAAACAATTAATTTACCCATCTTTGTTTGAGTTAATGGTATATATTTATACTTTTGTAATGTAAAATGTGCAAGAAAGAAAATTAATGTCTAAATTAAATTTCTTATAAAAGAATAGTTTGAAAACAATATTAATTCTTGTATCAGGATAACTCAAGCTGAAGCTATAAAAGAAACATATATCCATCAGTTCTTTTCAATGTGGTGATTCATTAGATAATATGGGGAAAAGCTTAGTTTCTTGATGTATACAGATTCATCAGTTCACATATGTATAAGCAAACGCAGCTTCTATTAAGATTTTAAATGTAGCATAAAACACGTGGCTTTAAAAACCAATCAAAATTTACATAATATTAATTACTTAATTTAATTTGTATAAGGCATTTATCTTTTGAAAAGTGAAATTTGTCATCCAGTCAAATATATGAAATTTACAATAACATTTAAAATTCCATTATTAAATTTAAAAACTATTTTACGTAGATGTTACATTTTCTTAATTTGAAACTTTGTTGCTTGTTCAGTCTAGCTAACAACAAAACCGAATACATTATATGCAAAATTTTAAATGATCATCAGAAGCAACTACTCACGTCAAACCATAAATTTCTGGCTTATTTTTCCACTTTATATTTACTTCTTTAGGCAATATTTTGCCTTCCAGCCATTAAATTTTATTTCCCATTTAATCTTTCAGTGCTCACGAAGCAGTAGTTATTCTATAAAAATTCGAACATTATATCCATAGGTAGAAGGCATATTTCACGCTTAAAATGTCATTTGTTTCAATGACATTCCCTAAACTGTGATGATAAAATTTCGTTCTTTGTCAAAAATGGTTAATTACATTTATGTTTATTTAAAAAAAAAAGCCTTCTGTTATCACCCACGCTTATAAGTTTGCCATTATTTTGTTGTGTGACGCTTATGCATACTCGACTTTATCATAAAACAAATTTCATTTTCCTCCTTCCTTCGTTTTTCTGCATCATGGGTTTCACTGTTTCACGCCAAATTCTGATAGGGTGATTAAATGGTCAATGCGTAAACTGTTTTATCATGGATAACATTTTTCGTAAATACCAAGCATGAATCTGATTTGATTTTTCTACAGATTACATTTATTAAGTATGGATAGTTTAAAATTACATTCATTCTTATATTTTTATAATAATTAAAATGATAACAAATATATTAAAATAAAATCAACAAAAATTATATTAAAATATTTTTAATAAATCATTTATTTTAATACTTAAAAGTTATTTAGTAAAAGAAAATTCTCTTAAGAACAAGAAGCTAAATTTAAAAACGTGCACTGAAATAATTTTTAATAAAGTAAAAGTTCATTTAAATATAATATATCAGATTATAAATGAGCATTATATCCTTTTAAAATAAGAAATTGTTTTCGTGTCTGAGGTATGTTACTGTATTTAATTACAGTTTGGCATTTTTACTAAAAGAAAATACTTTTGGTTATCACGATGCTTGAAGTACGAGAAAATTAGTTTCTTTATTATAATATATAATAACATTATAAAAATATTAAATGTTTTAAAAAAGCCTTTTTCAAGAACAAAATATTTGTGTATGTCCTTGTGTAAATGAGTATGTAATTTTATGTATGATTGAATCTAACAAATACATAAAACATTTAAAAATTTGTATTATTTAAACTTTTTACTATATTTTTTTATTTTATATTTATATAATATTTTTAAAATATAATCAATTTTAATCCAACTTTCAAATATATCTTTCAATTTGCATTTCTTTTTAAGGTTTTTACTTTTACAAGGTCTATTGACTTATAACTGTTACTATACATTATTTACAAAAAATTTATCATGTTTTGCGTTTTAATTAGTAACTAATACATATCATATAAATTTTTCTTAACACACCGGTGGGGAAACTTAAAGATATGAAAATTACTAATGATGTCGTAACTTTATTTATTAGAGAAATATATTATTCTTTAATGCTTATATATAATATCGTAGACCTTTATTTTTAACTTTGCGATAGATAAAAGTCTTAAGAATATTTTAAAACTAAGGAAACATTCTCATACTAAATGACATATTCTAATCATAGTAGTGTGATTCTATAATAGAGCATATAATTAACTAAGTATTCCGAGAAAACTTACAACATACGATGTTTTTAAGATTTACTTTTCTTTGACAGTACAATTCAGATTAAGAATATGATTAATAAGAACATTTTTATAAAAAAAAATGTGATTGATATTTTATACATGAATAAGATGTGTAAATTCAGATGTTTATGTAAACATTTATTTTACTTTAAGAAATAGGCTACAGATTGATGTACATTTCAAAAATAATGGTGGGAATTTCTTTGCAGTTGCACAAATCAAAATTTTCGAAGGAAAATTTCACAAATTTTTCATCTCTCCAGATTACACTCTTTGTGACACTTATTTCAATGATTTTCCTTTGCAATGTAATTAAAAAATTTTTCTGGCTTTAAAATTTGAGGAAATGTTTATTGCAAAACTCGTAATTAAAATTATAATTGCATACAATGCAACAGAATGCTTGTTTGTTAAATACATTTCTTTTAAACGTCCTTCAAATGTTTGAAATTTAGATTTTTCTATTATATCTTTTAAATTTTGTTAGATTTAATTATGATTAACAGTACTCTTTAGTCAAAAATTTCATATGTAATTAAATATTTGTTTTACAATAATCATAACATACCAGAACAATATTTAATAAGTTATTTTACTAACATCAATTATCATTCAGAATATAATGAAATTGATTTCTCAAGTTTTAATAAATGTAACACAGGAATATCTATTGTACATGATAATTGTAATAGTCGTTCAATCTTGTTGAAAATCACTTCAATAAAACCTTATATTACAAAATAAAATGAAACAGTTTTTAGACACTTTTAAAATCATTGCTCATAATTAAAAAAAAGCTAGATTATTAAGCATTAATAAAACATTCATTTTACGGATATTTCATCCCTGTTGAAATAGTTAAGAAATATTTCTAAACTGTATTGAATAAATTTTATTTTACAAGTAAATTATTCTCATGCAATATATATAGTTTCAGTTTGTAACATTTTGTCAATGATTAAGAAATTTTTATTTCATATTTCGTTTATATAGGGAATGTAATAATATAAAATTTTATTCTGAAAAGTTATATCAAAATTTGTCATTGTAGAAATCAACTGAAGTTTTATCAGTCTATATTTGACAGATTAATAAGTCTATTCACATTAATTATTATAAAGTCTACAGAAAGTTTCAGCAAAATTGCATACATAAATTATGATTTACTACATTAAATTAAGCAATATGAAACAACGTAATAAAGCCACATGCATAGTTAAAGGATTCAGGCAAATATTTAAAATATATTTCTATTGAAAAAATATTAAGAACTAATAAATAATCCCATTGATTGAACGAGGCTAATGTAAGAATCAATCAGCTAATCATTAATATTAATAATATTATTTTTAAGACAGTAAAATGTTTAGCATCTAAACATTGTGGTTAGAATAATATTGTATGCACATATCTTCCAAACATTTTATAAATTTCAATAAACCTAATATTTTCAATGCATAGAACATTATTGTATGTATTTTTATAGTACGTATAGATTACTCGCAACGTACAAATAAATGTTCGATAAGATAAATACATATAGAAAAGTAGAAAAAAACTATTAAGTCAAATATTAGCGTCTTTTATATTCCTTATTCAGTTTCTGTGTTTCATTTACTGTGACTCTAGCCTATTGCGATACCACAAAATGAACCCAGGAAAAAAATAAACTAGCAGAACCAGAAAGTAAAGCCCCCCACAAGCAAATGGGTTTTGCGTTTGACAGCGGAATGAGACAGAAAGAACCTCAAGGCCCAGGCACCAAAGATCAAGTCTTATCGGTTCATTAAGGCCCACGACACGCCAGAATGAAATAGAGAGTTGGTGTATAGAAAGGCAGAAAAAGGCCCCGGGCACGTCAATATCGTCCGTTAGCTTGACCGCAAGACTGAATGGACAACTCAGGCTCCCCTTTTTTTTATTTGGCCACTTTATTTCCTTCCTTTTCTTCCCCAAGAATCCCGAACGTCAGTCGGCGTCACGTTAATAAGTTGGCGGGACAATTTGGAAAACCAATAAAACCCGCCAAACGTTCGATGTGGTTTTCTTCTGTGTTTTCCTACACCTCGAGGCGTTATGTATCTAGCATTACCACTTTTGTGGAAGATATACACCACGCATAGAAGTTGCTTTTATCTATTATCCGAGACTAAAACATACCGTGTAATGAAAGTAAAAAAAAAAACAGAAGCGGCATTGGTTAAATAAAGTGTGGAAAATATTGTTATAAGAAATTCAGAAAGTTTTCTCTGTTTTATAGGCCTCCATCGCAAAAAAAAAAAAAAAAAAAAAAAAAAAGCTTTTGGGAGAATTTTACCAACATCAGTGAATTATTGATGATCTTGATTGATTTGTTTCTTAGGATTACCAGATGATTTATAAAATTAATTTAGATATAGAATACATTATAGTGTCACGCTGAAATATTTTTTTTAATAGAAAGGAACATTCCATTTATAAATTCTAGATGCATTTCACATTTTCTTTTGATCTGAAATTTGATCTGAATCTTTTACTGAGGGTTTATAGCAAAAGAAAAATTACTATAATTTTTCTAAAGAAGCAAATTCTGTGGCGAGATTTAGTAGCTGATTTTATAATCATCAATATTAGCTAGATTTGTACATGGATAAATAGAAATTCTAGTTATTAGATTACAATCAAAACAATATAATATTGGAAATTTTGGGGCCATGCTATGGCATAACTATGCACAGTAAATTCGTATATAAAAGCTTGGTTTTAAAGGTCAAGAATAAATCACTTTTGATCTTTGAAAAAAGTAACATCTTTTTAAAATAACTTTAGGTGTCGTAGCATTTAATAACGCCATGAAAATGCTGTAGTTACTTGTACTTTTTAAATAAGTCTTATAATTTGAATATCAGGTTGGAAAATTCTAGATCGATGTATAGATATATTATATATAATATTGGATGTATTGAAGTTTTAATTACTTTTGTGATTTTCAATTTTAAAAGAGGATTCAAGAATTTATAATTCTGAATCCATTTCTATTTTTTCTGGCATCACGACTATTAAAGTAAGGAGAAGAAAAATATAATGCTCAGCAACCCTTAATGTAGGATGTCCTTGCAAACCCTGGAGTAAATTTCGTCCTATCAATGATTTTCAATGTTTTGAAAATCATAAAATAATCTTGATTTTCATATACTGTGGCAGATTTTTCCAGTCTTGATTATTTACCTAATCCGAAAAAATTTAGTACAAATTATATGGATATAAATGCCTCAGTATTTATGAACCCTTATATAGGGTAATTGATGCATGCATGTTTATTTATTTATTTTTTTGTCTTGTGCCAGCTAGCCTGACAATATGGGGTGTGCTGATCCACTTTTTCATACTGAACCATATTCGGTATGGAGTCCGACTGCTTCAGTACACATATGCCATAGGGACCCTTTTATAGGGTAGGCAACCATTCACATATCATTCATACACAGAAAGGACAAAGACAGGATAGATAGAGAGAGAAATTACATCCCTGCCCGAACCGGCATTCGAACTCAGGACCTCCCTATCCGCAGTCAGGTACTTTGACCACTAGACAGTGCGGTCATCTATCAATTTTATTAAATTCTAGTAAAGAAAGTTTTAAAAATAAAAGTTAAGAAATATTATACTTTTATTTTATATTTATTTAAGTTTCTTTCCTTTGTAAAAAACTTTGTAAGAAAACTGAATTTTCATATTTAGGATGCTAACTATTTTTATCTGTCCGCTTCTTTTCATATTTTAGAATAATTTTGTCTAATTGCAATTAAATTTATGATATATGTAATTTTATGAAGATAATTATCAGCAACCAAAAATATTGAGCTTTTATCTAAAACATTTATACTGATAATATGAATAAATATTTTACTAGAATATGCAATTCATAACTTTTTTACTTGAAAAAATTATGTCATATGCATGATTTAATCAGGCGTACAACTTGATTATTTACTTTAATTAAATTGTTTTTCCAATATTTTGTTTTTTAATGATTGCTGAAAAATATTATCTTTATCCTTTCAAGCTTCAACAAGCAAATGAAAGCAAAAAATGTTTTTAAATTAACATTTCCTCCTTTTTATGAAAGTCTATTCTTTTGAAAGAATTCTGTGTAAGACATGCTGACAAAATAATTTTTTGAGCAGCAGCATTGAATTTTGGTGAAACATTCAACAGATGTTATTAAAGGCTCAAGAGACCGAACTAATCATTAAACGGCCTCTACTTCTTGCTTCATTAGTTCACTTAATCAATAAGTACTTTTTTTTAACCATTCTACAACAGTTGTGACTTTTTAATTAGATTTACATAGCTTTTGTTAACTTCTCTTTTCTGTTTAACTTTTAAAGCGATTTTCTTTAATGATTTTTCCCCTGTCATTTGGTTTCGTATTTATACAGTAATATTTATTGCCCTTAAGAAAGGATATTTTTTTATTTTGCTTGCATTTTTTTTATACCTTTATGTATATGTCACGAAGGTTTACTCTAGGTACATAAATTAACTAACTTAAAGTCAACAAAGCTTTATTTTAGTATTGTAAAACAACAGCTATCGCAAATATAAGGACTTAAAAATTCCATCCTACCTAGAGATGATTTTGCACAAATAATTATAATGCTTAACTTTGTAGATTTGCTTTGATAAATTCTTAGATTTTTTTCGCTAAAGTTTAGAAAAATTCCTTCTTTCCTCAGAAAGAATACTCAGAAATGATTTAAGTAATTTATTTTATATAATAATTTATAAGTTATTCGTCTATATATATATATATATATATATATATATATATATATATATATATATATATATATATATATATATATATATTTATATTAAGCATCGATTGCACTGAAATAATTCTAAGTATAAAGCTATTTTACATGAATGCCAATTTAATAAACTGTATTCAGTTCTTAAAATTTCTTCTGAAGTTACTGCTTATGATATAGTTAACATACTCTTGCAGTTTTTGTTTTCATCAAAGACAGCAAAAGCATGTTAAATATGTCGATATCGTAATGTCATCCATGTGAAATAATTCCTCTCGATGTGCGGGCATTGAATTAGAAGTTTTTTGCTTCTCAATTACGAAACCTACTATCCAGCAGCTTCTACCCAACATGTAAAATCTGCTGGGCAAAATCTGGGCTAAGTGTACCTATTATGTAGTTGCACGCACACCTTGCTTGTACAATTAATCTTGAAATTTAGCAGCTGATAATTCGAAAATAAATAAATATTTAATGAAATATTACCAAAGACTACATCTACTTGTAACTGTACAGCATAAATTTGTCTACATAATTTGTCACCTAATTGCATGATTCATCAATTGTTCATGGAAACTGGCAACAATTTACGAAGAATATTCGAAAACTAAACAAAAATAGCAGTCTTTTAGTCACTTCAAATCAAAGTTTATTACAGATTATTTATCGTTTTAAATATCTTAAAAAATTAAATTTTTATATATTTTCTTGTAATTATTAAAATGACCCAAACTAAAAAGTGTTATCATCTATTGAGAAATTTAATAACAACACAATCACAAAGTAACCAATATAAGAACCAGAATAACACAAATGTTAATTAGGCCCAACTATGAAATATAATTTTAAGAAAATGAATTACGTATGAAATAAATTATGGATGGAATGACTGCAATGTGTTTCATTTTTACGTTAAATATTCATGTCAAACAATCTTGCAATGCTGCTTTCTACTACAAATTATAATAGTGAGACTCACGTAATACAATAATGCACACAATTCATTAAACAATTAGAGGAGGCATTTTTTACTATTCTTATTTATCTTCTCCTAGCATATGTTTTAATATAACATCGGCGGAATAACACATTGCATACTTCCATAACTACGTTATTTAAAAGAAATTCGATTGTAAGCTAATATGTAGTTATTTTATATATTTATTTAATTTATAATATTTGTTAATTTTATATGATAGTTTTTGTATGAAACTAATTAAATAAGTTGCATGAATTTTCAAGAAAATTTAAAAATTTTATAAAAATTAATGCATTACAGCCTTTTGTAACTCAAAATTATTCTTTATAAATGAAGTTAAGACATTTTACCTATATTTTGTATTTACGATAGAATTGAATGAAGAAAAATGTTCTTGTTTATCAGTTTGGCACAGTACAATGAAGCAGATAATATGGGCTAATTAAGATGGTGAAAATGTAGGTTGTTATTTAGAAACTGCATGCAATTTCGTAAATTCAGAATTGAACAATGAAACAACAGTTATAATAAAAACATGAACTCTAGAAATAGTAAGAAAAAATGAGAAATTTTTGGAAAAATAACTTCTTTAGTTCTCTGAGAACATACATATAAGGATTGCGACCTACAGATTAGTTTTATAGTAGGCCTTAGATTTCCTTCACATATAATAAATACTTACAAGCCTTATTTAACTTACGTCTTATATTAAGTGTATAAATTATGATACTCTTGTTCTAAAAATAGCAGTCAAATAAATTTTATCGTTACTATCCCATGTAATTATGACATGAATTATAGATATGTAAATATTAGTATATTGCACACAAAAAATTACTTATCTAGGAATCATGGTTTAGTTACATTTAATTATTGTGTAAAAATTATTTAAAGAAATATATATTAAATTATAAATATTCATTTGACAAGATAGCTTGATTTATCTATTATTTAAAAAAACATTTCTGTTGAGATATAAGTAAGAACTATTAATCATGTAGATTAAGTAATATGTGATAAATTCAAGATGTAAAAAATTATAAACTTTTATTTCATCAACAACGTTTTGTAATAAGGGTATACTAGGGGCATTCTTAGAATTCGCTCATCTACTCAACTTTGACAAAATCTTTCTAAATTTGTAACATTTTTTGTACATAAACCACTGTATAAAAATAATTAGGTAAGTATCTTCTCTTATATTACTTTAAACATTTGTACAATATATCAAATATATTTTGCTGAACAAACTTTCACCTTTTAATGCAGTTTTATGTAAATTTAGTATTAGAAAAAAAAAGAATATGCATTCACTTTAACGCAGTTCAACTAAATTACTTCAGTTATTAATATTTGACACATTTGTTTTAGAAATTTATTTTTAGAATTGATGAAAATGTAAATGTGAACGTATGATGTAATTAAGTGTATAATTACATCATACTTAATAAATGAAAATTCTCAAAAAATTATTCCAAAGATATGCATTTATATTCAAATACTTAAGAGCATTTTACGTGGAAAAAATGAGATATCTGGAAATATCTACATAACAACACAGTAATGATAGTAAATGAGATAAATCTATTTAATCTTTATGTGTAGTTAAATCATTTACAAAGTTTCATTTTATGTTATTATAAAGGGAATATTTTATTTAAATTATATTATACTTCAAACTCTGCATACTCATTTTAAAGTTTATGTATATATTTTAACGAAGCGAATTTGAATAAAATATTAAAAGTACTACTTATCTTTTATTAAGTATACAAAAAAACGTCATGTTATCTTTTATATTCTAAGTACAGAGGTAATTCAATAAATATTTTATTTTAATAAATTAGATAATATAATCACATTTTTTGCTCTCTCTCTTTAGATTTTTAAAAATAAAACTAACCTGTTCTTAAATAATTAATTAACGATACAAATTGTCTATCAAAGAAGTAAGGTAATTGTATGATAGCAAAATATTCACTTTTAAGATTATTTAAGAAATTTTTATGCAGCTGCATCTTTTTAAGTGCCAACTTTCCTTTCTTATTCACATTTATGTGCCCTCAGTAACGTCTCCGAAAATTGAATTTAAGCGACATTTTCCTATTAGCATGTCATTCCCTTAATTGTCAAAATTTCCTAGCGTACCCTCTCGTAAAATACATTTTTCCTGTCTTGATCATAAGTGCTTTCTCAACAACAAACTCTTGAAACATCAGTAAAATTTTATCGTCACTCAATTGTCTACTTAAGTGACTGCTCTTAATAGTGATGTATATTAACTGGACTTCAATGCCAAATTTAGAATGTCAGGCCAGAGTATCACCGCTGCCAGATTACTGTCCATCGATTGAGGTGGGGTGGTGGCGCTGCTATCTCCACCTCCTCAACCAATAACCCCCTCTATACAGACTCAAGGCGGAATAATACACATCATCCGGACTCTGAAGTAGAATAAGCTGCCTTAAAATGAAAATGTGCGCTTCTTTCTTCGTCAGTCCAAACCATGCTCTCCGATCCGATAGCTGCTGGCTGTCCAGAGGTTCGCTCTTGCTCTCACGCTTGCAATGGTTGAGTACTAAGCCAGTGAAGCCGCATTTCTAGCATTTCGGTCTTTAAAAACAAGTAAATACCGAAATGGGAAAATTTAACATAATGCAAAGTGATGGCCGGACAGTCCTTTTGATGAGTTTGAGTATTTTTCTCGTACAGGGTGAGTAAATATTTTGCAACAAATTTACAACTGGTGATGTGAAAAGTGACAGCTTGAGTAATTGTTATGCGGGGTGTTTGATGGATTATTCAATTCATTTATTTTTGAATTAATGGAAAGGGACAGCGCGCTCGCGAAATGTTAAAATTGAAAATAATTAACTTATTAGAATAGGGATTTTCCTTTCAATTTGTGATAAATTGGAGACCTTCATATGACATTAAATTTTTTTTCATTCAAAACAAGCACATGCAGATAACATAATGGTTAAACAATATTTGAAGTCAAATTCCAAGGACAAGATAATCACAATTAAATTAAGCACACACCAATTTGAATACTTAAGTTCTTTTACTTATGACAGACAAATTTAAGTTTCACATTTTCAAAAAAACATTTTCACTTTTTATATGCTATATATAACTTTTGATTATTTCACTCAAAACTTATATGATTTAATACCAAGTCTTGTAATAGCTAATGACCTTTAAATTTTAAATTTTAATTAAAATTAAATTTAAGCTATTACTTATGTTTTAAAAATTTCACTATAACGTAAACATGCATCTTAAATTACATATAAATAAAAAATGAATTTTAAGGGGCATTATATTTATTCAAAACATTTATACGAACAGTAATTTTTAATTTGTGTTACATTCAAGTTTAAATTGAAAAAAAATTGAAAAACAGCCGTTATTAATAAAATATTTGATAATTTTTCTCAAAACTAAAATTATAACATTTTTCTAAAAAAATATGAGGAGGTAAAATTTTGAAATTATTAATTACAAACAAAATAATTACAAACAAAATAATTTAATTAATTACCTATAAAATAAAATGGAAACACAAACATGCGATTTAAAAAACGAAAAAAAATTAGTACTATTTTATTTCAAAATAAGAAAACTGAACTTTTAAAAGTGAATTTAAATTTCAAAATATGATTTAAAGATGTCACATTCCTAATAAATTGCATAATATTACATAAAATAAAATTGATAGTTTGGTAAACATTTAAAAATTCATTTATTTAAATATTTTTGAAAAGCGCAAGTATTTAATTCATAACCATAATCTGAAAAAGGTATTTTAACAACTAAACTGTCATAATACTTTTGCCTCTCAAAATATTTGGAACTTTAAGTTTATGATTGTCAGTGATTTTTGATTGGAATTTGAAGTATTTCAATTCTTTAAAATAAGATATATTCCTTATTTATGCATTTTTCAGACTTACATACCATGGGATAGATAGAATTTTATCACTTAAGTATGAGTGTTAATAACTCATTCAATGGAATCATGAATATTAACTTCATTTTAAATTTTCAATGACACTTTGTCAGACTAAAATGTTTAATGACATAAGAATGTGGATTATATGCGCGAATTTATATTTATAAACTGCTTTATATAAATTTGTTGATTTTGTTATTCAATTGAAAATAAGAATCAAGAGCAAACTATGTGTCACGTAAGCAATAAGTTAAATCTATGAACAGAATATGAAAAGAACACGTGCTGCAATACCACTCATGTTGCAGCTAATCATGTGTACCCATGAATCTAGTTTTGATTTTAATATCATAAAGTTGCACATGTTACATTCTGTAGTAAATTTAAATTCTCACAATCAAATTCATTCGGATTTTGTGTTGAATATTAGTTTAACACCTATTCAACAATCACTAGAAGCATTTTCAAAGAATCAATCGTTCATATTCGTTTAAAAAATGATTTTTTGTCAGTAGTTCGATTTAAGCTACTCGTAATTAGACATTTAAAAAATCATGAAAATAAAGAGGAAAAAACTTCTGCCAGGTTTACACTTCTGGGATTAATGATTAAATTTGTGTTGAAAAACTGGACTGATAAATGATTAATATTATTTTACAAAAGTTCAGGTGGATGACTCAAAACTTTTTATACAGCTGTTCATTTGATGTTTAATTGACACAAACTATTTTATGTTGATTAACTGATTTTATTCTAGAATTTTTATAACAAATGAATCATTAGTAAGCTATTATGTGAAAATAGTTAATTTGTAAAATATGAGTTTTTAATGCAATACTAGGTATGTAAAACAATGCAAACTTTCAAATAATATTGTTAAAAATGTAATATTGTGTTAACAATATTATTATGCAAGTAATATTGTTAAAAATAATTTATAGTTTTCCATGCTATTTTTTAAATTGAATAAAAATTTGATTCATATAATATGTAAACATATTTTATGCATCTCGTACACATATTAATATCAGCTAAGAAATACTTATTTGGAAAAAAATATTTTTCACAAATGTGAACAATATTATAGAATAATATTAAAAATTTATATATAATTAGTTACGTTACTTAAAACTGACATCATTACTCAAGGATAGAAATAATTAACAATGATTTCCTTCAAACTTGCTGATGTATGCTTAATAACGAGTGTTTGAAAATCAAATTTTAAATTTTTAACACAAAATTGAATTGTTAACTATAGGAAAAATTTTTAATAAAAATTCTTTATAATTACTAAATTGCTAGTTATTTAATAAAAAAGATGCATTTTTGAAAAATTTCTCTCACACATTACCTTTTACAGAGTGGTTGAATCACGATTCTTTAGCTTTGCTCAGTTAAATTGAATTCAAGAAGGTTTAGAATGAATTATTAATATTATTATAATCAATTTATAGTTAAAAATTTGAAAATTAAATATTGTACTTTCTTTATTGTTCATGTAAATGGTTTGTTGAGCGTATTTATTTCATCGTACACAAAAAGAAAAACAAAAATTTTAAATGATCTATATACATACATATACATATATATATATATTATATATATATATATATATATATATATATATATAAAAAAAGAGATATATATATATATATATATATATATATGTATATATATCAGATAAACTTTTATTTATCTTTATTTTATTAATTATGAATAAACCTTATATATGGAAAATATTTATCAATTTAAAAGCTTTATGTACCCACATAAGTTATTCTTTCATAAATTACTCAAGTTAAGCCCCAACGAATATGAGTAAAGATTACTTTAAAATTTTTATTTCTGTAAGTTTCAAATGTAGAATTTTTATCATTTAATTTATTGAATTCATAAATTAAATATTTTTAAAAATGTGAAAGATTATCGAAATTCTTTTTAAGTATTGAAACCATTTTGTGAAGAGTAATTATAAAAGCATTTTTTGTATATTATCAATTTAAAAATAAATTTAAAATATCTTTTAGAATTCTATTTCATTAGATTAAGGACTAGTAAATTTCTATTGAATTAGTTTAGTAACTATTCTAAAATATTTTCCATAGAGTAGAAATTTTTAGATAAATAATTAAATGTGAATATAAAATAAAAAAATGATCTATGAAATGATAAACATTCTAAACATTAACATCATTTCCGTTAATGATAATATTTAATGTTTGAGTATGTAAATGTGATGAAGACATTCAATGTTATTCTCGTCTATTAAGTCCCTAAAATGTTGATTTATATGCATTTCTTCATATTTTCCCTCATTATTTTAAATTATAAATGAAATAAAATAATATAGCATAAAAATGATTTAAAGAAACATTTTATTAAAAGAGATTATAATGTCTAACATCACAAATTAAGAAAAATATGTATTTGTTAATTTCCTTATGAGTAGAATGAGAACATATTGCTTAATCATATTATATGTCATAAGTATTAAATAAATATATTATTTATTGTTATTAAATTTTTTTCAGCATATTTTCCTTTTCTCGAAATGAGACTATGCTATCGAAGGAAAATAATCATTGAATTCGCTTAGAAATATTACCTTCTTATATATTTGTAATATAAAAGTTAGAAATTAATAAATGCAATTTAACAGAAACTAATGAAAACAAATATGTTATATAATTCTAAGTCACGACCGTTAAAATCCAATCCAAGCATCAGTCCGTTTTCAACCAAATATTTTCCTTGTTGAATAAGAATCGCTCTCGACTTATTTTGCTTATCACAAACTAGTTGGCCGAATACATTGGGATGGGATAACTCTCCACCTTTTTATTGCATCTGTACATCTCTTTTATTATATTGCCTCAAAATTATTAATGTCATAAAAGTTGCTTTTCTAACATACTTAAAAATTTTACCACTTTTGATAATTGCCGTAGCAGGAAAGAAAACAATCATAAATTATTGTGATAAATATTCCATTTGTATCATGAATTGTTAAAAAAATATTTACGTTTTTAGAAACTACTAAAAAATAAAACAAACATATTATTTATATTTTCTAAACTGATATAAAACAATTATCACGTATTGATAAGATTTATTTAATACCTATGATTATTTAAATTATTTAAACTGCTTAGCAATCACATCAGTGAAAGATTGCGTAAGTACAATGTAATAGCACCTGTTTCTCAATGAGGCAAAATTAAATTTGGTTGTATTTAATTGCTTTTGCCCTTTGGGATTTGTGACCGTAATGCTTCGTATAACCTACAAAATTATTGCCAAGCAATGTTTTGCACTATTAAGCTTCAGTTTTGTTCAGCATTTAGTTTGTTTATTATTGTTTATAATTTTTTAGTCAATTTTGCTCAAAGAAATTTCAATTTAGTATATATTAAATTTAAAATAAAATCTTGAGCTATTGAAGTCCTTGTATCTACGTTATATTATTTTTGCTTTTCTATAAAAAACATGCTATTTCATTGGGATCAAAAGCAGTGGTATTAGGGAAAATTACTTTATAAAATATATAAAAATTGAAACAATATTTTCTAATATCCATAAAGTGAAACAAGTAATAGCCAAATATATTCTTCTTCCCTTTTTTACTTTCTAAAACTTTTATAATACCACATAAAACACACCATTGAAAAATATCACTTTTTTAAACATACAAAGATTACAAAATAATGATTTTCACTACTCACAAAATTAAATTCTAAATTTATGTTTTGAAAAAAATTTTCTGAAATGATTACGAATTTTCAAAAAGAAATAGCAAAATATAAATTTATAATTAAAATATTAAGTCTTCAGACTTCACATTTCAGTGCCCAATTATTGTAAAAAATGTGATTTTTTTCTATATTTTGTGTATTTTATTATAATGACATTAATTTTCAACATCTTATTATATTGACATATTTTTATGTTTCTTATTATATATTTTTTATCCATATTATATTCACTTTATTTGCTTATGAATTAATAACCAAATATTTGGACTCCAGTATTACATTTCATATTACTATTATTTATATTAGTCTATTCAATTGTATAAACTACAATAAATAACAAAACGTTAGCTTGATTTAGATAAAAGAAAATTTATGCAAAGTTAACTTTTGTTTATAATTATCATAAAAATCATTAACATTTTATGATAACAGGCATTCCTGCACTAGAAATATGCACATTAAAACGAGCATAATATAAACATAAATAATTTAATATCATGCACACTTAGAATATCTGAAGAATATTTTTAAAATTAAACTTCTGGCACGACAACCCATATGTGGGCCAAGGATTATCGTACCCACATCTTTTTTCATGACTGAAAGCCACTGAAGTGCGTGAACAATAATTTAATGAAAGGAAATTTGAAAGTTTATAAAATAACATTTTGGAAGTAGAAGTTACTTTGAAAATAGGATATAATAATATCGTTTTTTAAATTTTATATTGACTATAACGAGTAGAAACGATATTTGAATCTTTTTTACTAGCTTTTGTTTTAAACAGTTAAATAATTTATTTTAAGTGTCTTTACCTACCAGTTTTACTTATTTGGATGATAATTTTTCCCTTTCGGCGAAAGAGATTTTTCTTCTATCTTATCAATTTTGGCCTTTTATTTTGCTGTAAAATTTATTAGATATCAATGTCTATCACATGTTATAATTTATTAATTTTTTAAATAATGTGCAACTTTTATTGATAAATATGTACTTTTATTTAATTCTGTATAAAAATACTAAATTCACTGCAGTTGCAAAAAATAGCTGAACAACATAAAAAATACATTTTTTAAGTATTAAAAATAATTAAATATAATTAAAAATAATAAAATAATTAATGAATTAAAAATAATAACATTTTTTATATATTAGCCATTAAAAATATTTTAAATACAAAAAGTATTTAAAGTATTTTAAAGGCTTTGATTGTTTGGATGATTTATTTTGCTGTAGAATTAATTTCATATTCAAGGTACTTAAAAATGCTATACTTACTAACAAGAAGCTGGGATAAGAAAGCATAATAAATTCAAAAGTATAATAAACCATAAGGAGAATCCGATATACTTATTAAAATCTTTATTATATTTTTACTGTAATACTTCAGAATAATTATAATTTTCTATATTTTTCCTGATAAATTTTTAATGAATTTCTTTTATTAGCAAATGATAAATCAGTGTTTCCCAAGAAACTTTTCATAACATAAACATAGTTTCAACTATCTTACAAGCGTATAACTTCTTGAAAAAAAAAAAAAAAGAAATTTAATCTAATTATGTTTTGAGATTTAAAAATACCTTTTTTCTATCCCTAATAATCATTTAACTTAGTGATTTTATTTAGTATTATTCTAATCTATAAAAATGTATATATATATATATATATATATATATATATATATATATATATATATATATATATATATATATATATATATATATATATATATATATATATATATATATATATATATATATAAATTTACAAATGTACATAAATGCATGTTCGGAAACGCTTTTCTGCATTCTAAGCGTTTTAATGAGGAAACAAAAATATAAATAATAAATGACTTTAATAAAATAACAAAACACATGTTTATAATTTTTAGTGCCACAAAAACCCAAAGTAAAGTAACATAAAAACAATGTTAAAGGATGCCGCATACCAGACGCATATAATCAAATTCTGCTTTTGATAACATTTCATCATTATTACCACTGAGTTGATAGATGAAATAAAGTTGTACAGAGAAAGCAATGCAGCATCGACGTACTGGCACGCAACGTCATCTCATGCTAGTGGCATTTTTCCAGCATAGCAGTCAAAGATTAACTGGAATTTTTCTCTATTAAGTATACTAAAGAATTTTACAATTTTATTTGTGTCTTTCTTTTCATGTGATGCATGTGGTCACAACCATACCATGAAAGTGTTACTCTGATTTTAGTCATTACATTACAACAAGATTTTTCATCATCTCGTTATACTCTATCTTTCGTGCAAATGTGTTACTTTTTATTAGTACATATTCTTTTTTTACCTATTCAAGCATTGGCGTTAGTTTTCAGAGAATTTATTGCAAACACTTGAAGGGAATGAAAAAAACGTTAAGAGTTAATTCAAATGAGAAAATGTTCGAAAACTTATAACTATATCGATGATACTATGCATGAGCTTTACTAAAAACACTGTAAATAACAACTCCTATTAAAAGCAACCATTTCAAGTACATTTAGATAATTTCAATATTAACCCGGGGAAAAAACGGTCATAGTTATATCTGAAGCATATTCAATGATTTGTCATCAAATCTCCAAATAAACCCTAGGTTATGATAAAAAGCTGATGTTTACTTTCAAGTATTCAGATAACAAGCTAAAAGAAGAGTATACGCAATAAAGGAAGATTTACTAAATAGTGTAGAAAAATATTTTGAAAAAATATGCAGGTGCTCGTAGACGACACTGAATTAGACATTTTTACCTATGTTTATGACGAAATCTTTCTTTAAACAGTTTTCATATCAAAGTCATCCAAGTAAAGAAGTCTAAGAATGACGCAAGAAGACAGATACTTGTAGAATGTATTTTGTCTAAAATACGGAAAACAATTGGCTTCCTTCTTTGATAGATTAACTTTTTCATAGTTCCTGTTCATAAAATAACGCACATGCGATAGTTTTTTGATAACTTACATAGAATACAGTGATGAGTTATACTAACTTGATGTTTAAAGTATAGGCACATATTTTTCTACATGCATAATTAATTCATAATTTTTAAGATCTTAAGTGGATTATTTCATGTATCAGATCCTTTTCTTTGATTTTTACCAAAGAATCCAAGATAATATAACTACATATTTTTGAGACAGAAAGCCATTACACTAAACTAAAGCACCTTTTAATCATCTCTCATTCGTTACAAAATTATTGTAATTATTTGAACCATTTTGCTAATTTAAACGCCTTGGATTAGGCTAGACCATCATGCCCAGTAACCGCAACCAAAGATACTGTATTATCTATCTATATGTTAATCGTTTCTAAATTTTGCTAAAGAAGGTGCACATAAGTCAAAAATAATCTTTAAAATTGATCTGAGAACCAGTATTTTTACTTCCAAATTTACTGTTTTTGAAATGCTAATTACTTTTGTAAATGCACATGAATTCAAATCACGTACAAGTTTTACGTGCAACTAGACACAATGGAGGCACACTGGAAAGCTATATACATGGTTTTGTTATAGTTTTTCTCATTGCCCTTCTAGTTTATATATATATATATATAAGTTTATATATACTATATATATATATATATATATATAAATAATATATATATATAAAATATATATATATATATATATATATATATGCAATTAAGTAAGGTATTGATTTTTACATGAATTTTAGAAATAAGCAAAACTGATAAAATAATGCTTTTTGTTACATTCTTTGTTTTACGAACTAAAAATATTTATAATATATTAATATCTCTTTTTATAAGAAAATATTCATAGATTAAAATAATTACATATTAATGCTTAGCTTAGTTTCATATGCCACACAACGAAAACAGTAATTCCATTAACTTCAAACTTTTGAAATTAAATGTTTTGTATTTATTAAATTTATGTTAGATTTTTAGATTAATTTAATGTACATTTTTAAAAAAGTATATAAGTTAATTTGATATTTAATATAAAAATTAATCTTCTTATCTGTAAATAAACATCAGAATATACTATTTTCAACGAAATACTTTAACTACATTTATTTTGTTACTGTCACTCATGGGACATTATAACAATATAAAATAAAAATATATATGTAAATTCAAAACCCTATTTTTAATTATTATATATTCTATACAACTAAACTATCAATGCATTTTAGTATTCATATGGGATTTACTTTCAAATTATTAACGTAAAAATGTTTTCGAAAAATGTTTAGTAAGATCATTATTTTTGAAAATTTGCTATAAACAGTTAAAAATCGGAAATTTTTTTTTGAATGGTACATTTAATGCTTAATTCCTACATTGTTATAAAAGGAATTAATTTTAAATAAATAATTATATATTAAATATTTATATTTGATCTAGGAAATTATGTTTGCAATAGAACTTCCAATATTTTTACTTATTAACATAATCGAATGATTATTTTACTTATTGAACTGAAATGTATGTAAACATTTCATTTAGTGAAATAATATGCCACAACATATTTCAAAATTCAAATATAAGAGTTTACGGGTTTATTTCTTTCTTGAGAATATAAATTTCATTATTTATAAGTTTCCATGTTCATATAATAATTCTATTTTGTAAATTCAGATTCTTCACACATTTTTAAAAGTATGTTATTCTTAATAGTTTAATTTCATTTATTAATTTATTAATGTGTGGGTTCTTAGATAAACAAACATATTTCAATAAAGCAGCAAAAATTTTATTTGAAGAAATGATAAAAATAAATAGTAAAATAAATTTCAAACTACCACAATTTATTTTTATTATTTCATCAAAAAAGAACTTAACTAACATTTATTGTTACACAATATAGTGCAACAAAAAATAAGAAAAACTTGAATTCTTGTGCTACGAAATAAATTTAATGTATTTCAAAAAGGCATCCTATAATTTTTTACAAGATCATGCGCTTTAGCTTGTGTACTAATAAGCATTTAGAAAAGAGCAAAGTACTTAAATTTATATTGACAAAATTTTAGTGGTGGATCTAAGAAATACTTTGAGATATTTTCCTTTTCTCAGAATTGTTATTCAATCTCAATGAAAAAAAAAATTCTTTGAAAAACAATATCCGATGGATATTGTAAAATGTTTGATTACCACAAATTATTGTTGATCTATTCCAATTAAAGAATAATAGAATGAAAGTGATTAGTGATGGATAAGTAAAAATAAATTATGTGTAATAGAATTGTACTAAAAATAACACATAATGGAATTACGATTTAATTATATAGAAATCATAGTTGTTAAAATAAAGAAATTTATTCAATATTCAATTTCAATTTTTCTATTTTCGTAATTCACAGTAAATGTGAAAACTTTTTAAGGATTTATACTTTCCACGCAGTTTTCCTTTATATTAAAAATATTTCTTTCAAAATTACTAATTCAAACTTAAAATAACTTTGAGTAAGTTTTGTTATGATATTGCGACCAGAGGTTAATTTTGAAATTTTTCACAGTTATTATGAAAATATTTTAATTTGTATTTAATCTCTAATTATGAAAATATCTTAGTTCTTTTTTTAAAAAAATATATACAGCATTTAAGTCTTACAAATCTCCAAATTATATATTAGATGGAAAAGTAAGTGATAGATAATACTACTTTAATTAACGAAAATTTAAGTCACTTAATTTTTTATGGAATTAATTTAGTAATTTATTTAAAGTAATATTGTATATATCGTTTAACTGATATATGACTTAAATTTGTTTTGTTTTTGAGTAAAAAATCGTTTTTATTTAAATACTAAAAATGCCGTTAATCAAGGATATTAGCAAATATTGGTCAATATTTTACTTCTTATTTTAACATCGAATAGTTAGTACGATTAAAAATACTTCAATTCAAAAAGTTCACAAAAAATATGCAATTTTTATACTTAAAATATTTAAACGACTTTTTAAAAAAAATATCTCCCAGTTACCGTTTGAAATTTCAGTTTTGCCGATTGAAGTATAGCATACTATTTCCATTACTTTAATACTGCTTAATACTTCTGCAGTTATTTTCACACCCCCAGAGACTACATAATTATCGAAAACTTGGACATTTTATAATATGGATTGCACTCTTTGCTTAAGCAAACGAAGTAAAAACGTTCGTGACTTGTCATATGTTTAAAAGCACTTCAATTCTATCAATTTAATGGGATTGGTCTCTTTGCGTTCCATTTTTCCAAAAAGGGATTTTTCCCAACATTAATTTTCTTAAGTACAGGAAACATCACATGTGATATTTTCAAATATTTCAGTATGGTTATTTCAGTAGTGTCCATTAAAATATATTAAAAGATTCTGCACGACTCAGGATTTAACAAATCACATTTGATTATGATTCATTTTAAGCACTTTCAAATTTCAACAAAGGTTAAAAAATGTTTCTTATATTTACATCAACAGAATTCATTATATTAATGAAATATTCCTATGATAATACATCTAGTTTTCTTATAGTAACGCCACTATCCAGTTTTCCTAAACATGAATTTTCTTTTAATAAGCATTTAATTATTTTTTAAGATAACATTTATATATGCCTGTATGGAAAATTAGAAATAAAATATAACTGTGATATGTACTGTTACTGTTATCAAATAATTTTAAAATTATAAAATTGAGATTGTTTCATTATTTTATAGCAAAATTATAAGCAAACGTTTCCTTCCAAAGTCGGAAATGAGTCTGAAAGCATATATCTTTCAAGCAAACTGCGCACATCAGGTGTGGTGCGTTTAGTGGTTAGAAGAGCAGTCTAACTTTTGAATTCTATTCATAACATCCTTCATGTACAAAGAATGACAATGTAGATACAAATTTAACTATTGCTTGCTATTTTGGAATATAAGAAACTCTGTTTGAATATTAATTTATTTCATATCACCGCATGACGAAAGATTGATATTGTTTGCTATTGCATTGTTGAAAGAAGAAATTTGATACCAATTGTTGTCATGCCCAGTACCTTAATTGGTAAAGCATAGGACTTCTGATCTTTCTGCTATTGGTTCACATCCCAGCAGGTGTTTTTTTCAAAGACAGGAACTGTAATTTAAAATTTGTTACTTAATAAATCCAATATTTAATGAACTTAATCGTGTAGTTATTTCTGTGCCTTCGTGTCAATATTATTTAGTGTTCTACTTTTTTTAGATTTTTGTTACATTGAAATTTTTTATAAGACTTAAGATAAATTTTTATTGTCCACATATTATATTCATGCAGTAGACTGAAATAAGCTGATTCATTGTAAGTTTACTATACGAAATCTTGTTTATATATTTGTGGAAAATATCTGGCAAAAATTTACCTATGATTAAGAAATAAATTTTTTTATCGTGATTTTCGTATTTACCTTTACAAAACAACCATCACCTTTTAATTATATAAATATTTTTGATAATGATGAATAAATGTTGCATTATTTGTACTATCTGGTGCAAATGAATTAAATGATAGTAAGATATTACAAGATTAATAGTACTTGATAAAGCATGTCACATTTTAAAGGGATTAACTACGAGACATTTTCTAGTGAGGGCATGGCATAATTTTGTCAAACACCATAAAATTATTTACATAATTTAAAAATTAGTTTATTAATTAAGCTTATTTTTAGTATTAAATTCCTTTATTATTTAAAATTTTTTATAGTAAATGAAATTAATTAGAATTACTTAAAGGTAGATCAAGTCATGTGAATCTCTATTTAGTTTAATAACTTTTTTACATTAAAAAAAAGTTCCTGTAAAATATTTTATTGTTTTTCAATATGTGAATTAAATTACATTTTAATATAGTATTTTAATAAATAAGCATGCATCATATAAATTAATTTTAATTATTTTACTTATTATGCGATTACTTTTATATGATTGAGGGTTTCACATACATAAACTGTTTGCTAATTATTAAACATTTTGTATACAAAATCTTAAAAGCATCTTTAAAATTTAAAATTAAGTATTGAATTTACAAAATATTTAAATCCTTATAAATTTAATAACCAAATAATATATCTTTATATCAGTTTTCTTAGAATAATTCGCGAAGAGAACTGCTACAAATTTTAGGAAATATGAGAAACTTATTCTGCCATCTATATGGAGCCTTAGAATCATGTCATGAACGCATTGTCAAGTCATAACTAGGACGTATCATGTAAAAGTCATATCTCCTGCTTACATCTGAATATCTTGACATAAGTTTTGAGTGCTTTGCACGTCACTGTCTATCAAATCCTTCATATGAATACGGATAAATGTGCTGGGGAATAGTATAATAAAATGAATATTTTTGATGCGATAAAATTCATCTTTTACTTCTTCCTCTGTATATACATATACATATACATATACATATATATATATATATATATATATATATATATATATATATATATATTAGCATATACATACATACACACACACATATATATATCAAAATTTATATTAACAATTATGAAAAAATGTACTGGGATGGGAGAGAAATTTAGGAAAATTTAAGAAAACTGCGAAATACATTGTTGAAAATCCATAGCATGAAATCAACTTCTTACGAATTTTAATAAATCCTTGAGTTATACAAATAAAGTTAAATGCATATTTTATTAATAAAAGTATGTGTTAATTGATATTTATAGAACTAGATATTGATAAAGTAAGCTGTTGTATAGAGCAATAAATAAATTGACTCAGAAGGATTTTATAGCTGTCATTTTCCGAAAACATTATTGTTATAATAACTTTTTTTTAAAAAAAAGGCAAGATAATGTGGTTTGTCCTGTATTAAATGTGGTGAGATATATCAATCTATTATACAGATTTAAATGTATGTTTTTTGTTTTTGGTGCGAAACTGTGTAAACATGTTCCGTCTTGTAAAATACCCTTGTTAGATTTAATGAATATTTTAATTTATTTCGGCCCCTTTCACCTCTTTGAAATATAATTCGGACACCAGGTGTTCTACGATCCTTAATGATTGCAAATAAATTGTAAATTTTTAAACCTACTAAATAGATGAATATGAGTCACGATTAGTTACTGAGTTACGATTTTAAATCAGTCCTATTTACGAACTGTAAACTATATAATAAACAAATTATCAATTGCAATATCAATACCATTCTAAATATTATGATGCAATTTATTTTTAGTAGTTATTCTCGATGAAATACAAATATGAATCTGAAAGGATGAATATGAATGCTTACAATTACGAAGCTGTTAATGGCAAATAAAGTTTGTGTCACGTGACTTTAAAATTTCTAATATCATAGGTAAATTAAATTTATAGCATTAAGATCACATTTTGAATAGTTTAAACCTATGAAATTAGTAGTACATTTTATATATCTTTTTTTTTAACTCTATATATCTATATGCCTTATCAATGTTTACAATCTTTTAAATTGATCATTAATTAAAATTTTTCCTTTATTAATTTAATTTTTTTAAATTTAGTCTTTGAATGAAAATAAAAGTAATTTTGGCTGTTTAAAACTGTATTTCAGTCTTAAAATCTAGAAAAAATGCCAAAAGTTTAGGAAAAAAAATATTAGTAGTTATAGGGACCACAATTTATCAATGATGCATAACAGTTTTTTTTTAATATATTATTATTTATATACACATCTCCCTCTTTGTAATTTAATTAATGTGGATTGCTTCACTAAGAAATATATGAGTACTTTAACAGCTTTATTTTTTATCCAGTAAAACAATTCCTTTTGTTTAATATTACTTAAAAGACGAAAATATAAGTATATTCATTGTTTTCCAGAATTTTTATACAGCATCTTAAGAAAATCTATTTCTTATGATATGATAGTTTCGTAAGAGCGAAGCGAAATTTATCTTTTTACTCTTAACTAAATTGAAAAGCATTTTTTTCTTTTTTTCCTTCTATACAGTAAGAGAAAATTCGAAGCATAGTAAATAATGTGTATAAAGTTATTGCAACATATTTCATTTCATCCCAAGGTACTCAGATATACAATATTATTTTAATGGAAAGGATTGACATTTTTAAGTTCATCAATTCCCA
This sequence comes from Latrodectus elegans, assembly GCA_030067965.1. Classification (NCBI taxonomy): domain Eukaryota; kingdom Metazoa; phylum Arthropoda; class Arachnida; order Araneae; family Theridiidae; genus Latrodectus; species Latrodectus elegans. The sequence goes on along the minus strand of CM057811.1, from coordinate 39,536,342 downwards.
ATTTAGACATACTAAAAAAAGAACTAAATTTGACTAGAAAGGCCTTCTAATTAATTGTTTCATCTATAATCGACAGAGCCTCCCATAGGAAAAGTATCTCCGCATCATCAAGCGTATTCATTGCTCGAAAACAACTCTTTGTGTAGTTAACCATTTACTTTCCATTTGGCAGTCACACGAGCAAATAACTAATAAAGTTAAAAGGAGCACGAATACAAACTGCAGGTAGGTGTTTCTGCCCCTTTCACCTCTTTGAAATGTAATTCGGACACCAGGTGTTCTACGATCCTTAATGATTGCAATTAAATTTTCGGTGAGTAGCGGTGCGTGAGATTTAACCCCCAAGAGGGAAAGAGGCTTGAAGGAGAAGAGAAAACTTCAAAGAGACGAGAATCTCTTCCCGGATTACAGCCTTTTCCTCTTCCTTGATTTATTCCTGCTTCCTCGCCGAAAGGTGTAGAGTTTTAGTGCTTCCGCGGAAGTATATATAGAGAGGGAGATGGTTCGGAATAATTAGGATGAGGACAGGCCAATGGAGTTTTCTACTTTTCAGTTTGAGGAATCGTGTTAGCTGTTTTCTGTTCTCATAAACTTGAGTAAATTACAGCTGCGTTTCAGATTTTGGATCGCGTTAAAATTCAGCTGGGGATAATGTTTACAGCAATTCTTTCAGCCTTCTAAATCGAGTTCTTTATTCAATGCTTTGTAGTTATTTCCGTAGGAGGAAGGGTTTTCTCACAGCAATTCCTATTACAAGCGCTGACATGATTGCTGTGCTTTTGCAAGCAGTTTGAGATTCAATTCCTCCTTAATGGATTTATTCATTTAAACCCAAGTGAATTAAATTGTTGCCTAAACTTAATTCCATGCATCATTAGACATATTTAGTTTTCAACTCTTCCTTTTTTTATTATATTTGTGATTTGAACTAGAATTGAATTTTAAAATAAAGATAAAAACCAGAAATATATAAAATTTGTACTTTATTCTAAAAATTGAAACTTTTAAAATAACTTTTATACTGATTTAGCTAGCAAAATTTATCAAATTATGGTATCTTATTTCCTATTTTGCAATTAAATGTTCATTTGTTTATTAAAATTTAAAAATAAGGAATTAAAATAAATTTTCAAAGATTAGCATCTTTCTTACAGGTGATGAATTCTTTGTATGGTTAGTTAATAAGTACTGTAAGAATTGCCTTATATATTATAATTTAATTAATTCAATTCTGCATATATGATAGTTATAATTAAACACGTTATTCTATTACTTGCTATATAAAAATTCATACACAATTTTAGAAATTGATTATTTTCTTTAATATCATTTATTTGAATTTTTGCATATATGTGAAACATCTAGTTATATATTTGTGAAAACGGACACCCATGCTTATTACAATAAAATTTAAATTCCCATTATGCGTAATGTATTTGGATTTATTAAAAAATTCTAATTCTGTATAATATACCGTTCAGAATTATACCGTTAATAATTATACCGTTCAGAATTTTTCTTACCACATATACAATAAAATTAGGTAAAAATAAAGCTGAAATTTTAAGCTTACTTTGCTTAAAGTTCCAGCTTTATATTTGTGTTAAGTAGAAAATACGTGTAAATATTTTCTTAGTTAAAAATTCTTAATAATGTAGGCTATTTTTCTAAAGTAATTAGTTAATCCCTACACTAATGTGAAGGAAACTTAATAAATGACATAAATTTAAATTTTAATTCCATAGCAAAGTTACTCATGAAAGTTAAAGCGTTACTGAACAAATCTCAATGGTAATTTTGAAGTGAATCTAAATCTCTATATAAGAATATATATATATATATATATATATATATATATATATATATATATATATATATATATATATATATATATATAAGAAAATATGAAAAATATGAAATTGGAAAAACAGTGATATATAAATAAGATAAAACATGAAAAATATGGAAAAGCAATGAAATATATGAAACAGATGAAAATAAGAAAACATAGGGGCCACGTCTTCATCAGGAGGGAGATGGCCAGCTATGCAAAAAGAAAGAACACTCTTTTCTGACATGCTCGAAGGACAAATGTCTAAAGATCTTCGAGCAATTCCCCCAAAGAGTGTTCGTATTCAAAGAACCTAGGATAAAACATTTGAATAAATATAAATGCAGAAAATTAGAAATACCTATAAATTAAACACAAATGCAATTAGAGATACTCTTATAAATGAAACATACATACAGTAAAAAATTTAAATAAATAAATACATAAAGCCAAAGTCAGCAAATCAGATGGGATTTATACATGAAAATATATATATATATGTATATATATATATATATATATATATATATATATATATATATAATCAGAATGGAATACTAAAACAAAGAAAACATAAAATGAATTTACTTTTTAGATACATACACGTATTGACAGCACAGTATTTTACATTTATTTATCCCTTGAGTATTTTCCCAAATATGTACTCTTAATAGAGAAAACAAATAGTCTATTTCAGATAAAAAAATAATGTTGGTCTGCATTTTGAGTTTATTTTCCTCTGAATAAACGAGTAAGAATGTTTCAGAATAGAATGAGAGACACGTGTATTCTATTAATATCAAATCGCGTGCTGTAAAAAAGAAAAAAGAGCAAAACTTTCGTCATTTCTAACTTCCTACAAATGCAGAGCTCCCGTGGAAAACTTATAAGCTAATGCCAGAAGAGGAAATCAAATCATAAATCACTACAACGAATTAAGAATAAATAAATGCTGTTTTCTCGCTCAAAAGGTTTCTTTCCTAAGTTTTCGGAGTAAATAAAATAAGAGGAGCTTAGTGCGAAGATAAATGGGTCCGAATCGGAGGAATCCTTCCAAACAGGACGTTTCGATTCTTCCTCCGAATCTGACAGCAAATGGAAAGCAAAAGTAAATAAAATGATAAATAAATAAAAGAACATCCGAGCGATACAAAAGCAGAAGAATATTTTGCTTGCTGCAAGTGATGGAAACGTAAACGTCGTGAGGGTATGCTGGATTTTCGTTTCATTTTCTCTTATTCTTTCACTTCCTTCTCCTCGAAGGAAACTTTCAGATAACCATGACCGTGACTGTTCTTCGGAATGGACCGAATGGCCTGCGAGGCAACGATTACCGAAATGGATCTATACAGGGAAAAGGCATTATTCCCCGGAATCGTCAAAGCAGCGTTTCTTATCAGGGGAGGGTTTCTGGAGCAAGTGTGTAAAAGAAACTGAATATATTAAATCGCGAAATCAATGCCGTCGCTGCACAACGCTAGATCTGACTTATTGTTATGTGCTTCTAAATGTGTCGCGTGCTTCCAGCGTAGCGGTTGCTTATATTTTAACGCCAGGATATATTCCGGGAGAAAGAGGGGATTTCTAACATTTCGAAATTTAATTCTGGCTTATGGAATAAGAATAAGAACAATATTCTCTCCAATACTTAATATGGTAATTTCTTATCAGATAAACATTTCTGTTTGACATTCATAATACCAGCTTTGTATTAAGACTAAATGTATTTAAGTTAGAAATAACTATATTTTTTATATTAATACAATGCCAGAACATTTTTAACTGTTTACTCGCTGAATGTTTTCTAAATTGATGCTAACGAATGATATAAATGAAATTACTTTTCTCTTTGACAATATCAGAATATTTTATAAAATTTAATTACAATCGTATATCTTTTATTTTATAACACGCAATTAAGTGATCTTTTTGCAAGATAATCTGAATAGAAATCCTGATTGGTGAACTATCACCTGTATATTTGTGATCAATTTTCATTCTAGTAGCTGTTTAAAAATTGGTACATTTACCTTTAATAAGTGTTATCATGAGTGTATATAATATACATTATGTATATATATATACATGTATATATATATATATATATATATATATATATATAAACATACATATATATATATACATACATATATATATATATATACATACATATATATATATACATACATATATATGTATATACATATATATATATATATATATATATATATATATATATATATATATATATATATATATATATATATATATATATATATATATATATATATATATATATATATATATATATATATATCGCAGGATGAATTTAATTGTTTGTTATAAGAACTTAGAAAATATAGAATTTCAAATTATTGTTTAAAGTATTATTGTTAAATGGTTACAAATTATTAAATTCAGTTTACATATTAAAGCTTGTTTGAATCAATTAATGAAAAGAGTGTAGGTTTTATTGCTCTATTTTGTTTATATGGGAAAGAAAAATGAAATTAACTCTTATGATTCTACTTGCCAGGGAAGCATGAAAATTCTTTCAAATAAAACTTTTAATTAAAGTAAAATTTGAATTTAATTTTCTCTAATAACCATACTTCGAAAACACTATGTAAATTGTGCTTCAAATGTATCACATGAACCTTCATATTATCACTATATTAATTTTTCCAAATGCTTATGAGATAACGTATTTTTTTCATAAGTTTGTTCTTACATCTCTATAAAATTTTCATGTTAACATCAAACATACTTTCAACAATCTAATTCACGTAGATCATTAAAAATGACCACAATTTACTTCCTTTTAGATTTGTTGTTGTTTACGTTTTCAAGTAATTTGAAAAAAACTCTTGATCGGTCTTTTACTTACTTTTTAATCATTCTATTCAATGTAACTAAACCTTCAATTGGCTCATGCGGAAATTGATAAAATTCTCTTGTTCCGCTAGGCTTCATTTTTCCACGCAGCAAAGCAGTTTTTGTCAGTTTTACCTTTATTTTATGCTCAGTACTTTTATTTAATTGTTCTTGTTGTCTTTCTAATTTATAGACGTATTTTAAAGTAGTTATTGGTGATATCTTTAGGTATAATAATAATAACCTTTGAAAAAATATCATGGTCTATTTTTACTATGACTGTAAAATTTGCATCATTTTGAAGCAAAATACATAGTAACGTTAATTGAATGGATAAAATAATTCTTAATTATAATAAAATTTTAAAATAACACTATACTAACATAACATCATAATAAGGTAACAATATAAAATTTTCCGTAATTGTATAAACATTTATATAAAGTTTAACTTCTTACAAAATTTCTATTTGAAAACTTTTTATTTATAAATTTCAATTTTACAAATAATTGATGTCATATCTATATTGATGAGGATTTATAACTAACTTATATTTCAAATTAATTAAAAATAAAACAAAATTTTGAAAAATATTTAATTATTTATTTTTTTGCATAATTGGAATTCGCTTTTTTATACGTAATTTATTCAACTAACTTTTAGGACAGTTTCACCAAACTTTAGTAACGGCGTACTCATTTTTATAGTTTTCTAGCAAACATTTCTTTGGTTTAATCAACAAAATTGAAATATTGATCAACATAAAAATGTCCTTAGAAATTCATTACGAATCACATGTAAAAAAAATATTTAATAAATTAACGTATTCTAGGTTAATATAAGACACTGATAATAAAAAGTTATATTACTATATGATTTAGGAGTATTAGTTGACTATCGAAGAACAATAAATTCAAATCGACATCCAGTGACCACTCCTTATACAGGTATCAGAAATAAAATATAAATCACCTAAATTACCAGAAATGGAGTCTTGTTTAAAATTGATATTCTGTTGTATGAAATCGTATAGTTTCAATACAAGAGTATCTGTAAAATTAACGGAAAGTCAGGATGGTGACCCAAAAGTCTGGACGAACTTTTAAAGTGAATAATTCCAAAAAAAAAAAAATCGAGTTACAAAGTTACCAATATACGGTTTGTGCCAACCGGATAGAAAAAAATCGGGTTATACGTGGCAATGAATAAAATTTAGTTCATTGACAACCAACAGGTTGGGCTATAATATTTTAACTCATCAAAAGATGATTTACAAAGGAAAAACGTGTTGATGTTGATAACTTACAAGTCGACTTAATTATAGTTTATTAGTACTGCAGTAAATGTTCAGTGAGTTTTTCCTGATTCGAAAGTACAGCTGTGAGACGAGTTACCCCACCAATCGCAGCATTTAGTAACATTTCTTGAGTTATGGTAAGCACATTTTGGTGGAGAGCATCTTTTAGTGCTGCTAGTGATGCTGATTGGTAATAATACACTAATGACTTCAAGAATCTCCGCAGAAAAATGTCACAGGGTGTCAGATTGGGAGATCTTGGAGGCCATGCGTGATTAAAGTCACTGCAAATAATGTTATCCTCCCCAAATTTTGAGCTTAGTCGGTGTTGCTTAGACAGAATAAAATGAGGTTGTGTTAAATCTTGCATGAAGGTGAAGGGCCTGTCGCGCTTGCAGTTCAGGAATAATGTTGTTCTGTAGCAGTGTTGCATATTGCTACCATTGACAGAAAGTGTTTTGAAAACTGCATGTGTGGTCCCCACGATAAAGAGCGGACCAATTATGAAATTAGCAGTGAAGCCACACTAGACTGTCACTTTAGAGTGATGAAAGGGTACCTCAATAAATACACGTGGAATTTCATTAGTAGTCACTTTACAGTTGTGGGGGTTAGCAGTGCCCAAGTGTGAAATGCACTTCATACGTACAAAGCACAGTGTGAAGATAGTCGTGCTGCTTGTCTATTTTAGTGAATAACAAATTCATAAAATCTTTGAGAGATTCGAGTTCAAGAGGCTTCAGTTCTAGCGTTTGTTGAAAATTTTAGAGATACCGTTTTACAGTTGTTCTCAGTATTTTTCAGACGCTTCCGTATGACACTTCTGTCTACCTCGAAACATCTCGAGCACTACACTCTTTCATCTGCAGAATCCGTCGCATGGATTGCATTGTTTACTCCACAGTTGTGGCAACAGTAGAGGCTATTGTCTATTTCTTGAGCATGATGCCAAAGAACCTGTAGTTTCAAATTTCTTTATCGTTTTGTTCAATGCTGAAGACGTTATTGGTACTTCGTTGTCTCACATACTCTTGATGTTGTGATGTGCTCACTATGCCACAAGGGCATTTTCTCTGAATTATATATATATATATATATATATATATATATATATATATATATATATATATATATATATATATATATATATATATATATATATATATATATATATATATATATATATATATATATATATTAATGATATGTTAATATATATATATATATATATATATATATGTAATATTTATATATATATATATATATATATAATATATATATATATATATATATATATATAAATGATATATATAGATATATATATCTTTATTTCTTTTAATTTCAAAAATGTATTTATTATTTTTCAAATAGAAATAGACGTAAATATTTCACTAGATAAACTTTAAAATAATTAATTCTTGTACAGGAAAAAATTAACTTCGTGTTATTATATTATCAAGGAATATTATTCGAATTTTTTTATTATTTCAAATAAACATATTAATATTATTACATGTCACTGAAATACTCTCTCTAACTTAATATTACATTTATATTTATACCATTTCCTGGCGATTTCACTTAAATATGTAGCCATAACTAAATTAACGTTAAATTTTCTCTCTAAAAATTTCTTGATACAGTTAAATTTTATAAAGAACAAGAATAAATTTTATTGAAACGGAAAGTTTTGTAAAAATCAAAATATTTAGCCTTATTTTGATTCTTGCAATCAAATCAATCTAAGAATATCCTTATTTTCTTATTTTGTCTTCATCTTTCTCCAATCATACGCGCTGTCTCGAGTAAGTACAAACGATGAAGTAAATTCTCCTCATTCCAACGAAAAATAATCCGCTTAAATGGAGAAATTACTGGATTTGAAGCCCAGAACTCAAGAATTGAAGCAATTGTTTAACAATCCAGAAGTTTATATTCTTCATTTTCCCTTATATATTGTCAACATAAAGAAAAATATTGAACTGTATTCTGATTTATGTGAGCAAACTTGACTTTTTAATGATGTATCATTTTAATACAGAGATAATAGATCCAATAAATTAAATATATATTTATTGTTCACAAATATTATGTATAATTTATTAAAGTACCTATGATAAACGCAATAAATGGCATGGAACGGATGATTAAGAGAAAATGTAAGCAAAATTATTAAACTATAAGTATTCATTGATGGCAGTATATATCAGAATTTTTAAGTTAAATATTTTCACAGTTCGTATATTTTAAATGAAATTTTCGCATAAACAATATTTTTTTATCAATCAGAATAGAAAAGTTATACTTTTAATACAAATAAATAAATGATGTTTTATTTAATTCACACATCTTTTTAATTATCTTTAAACGTAATTTCCCTTTATGAAATAATTTATTTATATAATTAGTTATATTAAAAAAAAGGTTTCACGATATGATAATACAGCAGTTCCTTTTTAGCAGAAATTATATTTCTGTAAATAAAATTTTAATATTTTTTTTCTTTTCTTTTTTTTTTTTAATATTTGAAATTGATTTCAGCTTTGTACTTTTAAATTTCTAACTTTACTGTTCGCTGATAATAATTTTATAATTTGATGATAGTTGATAATATAATTAATAAAATGTTTTAAAGTTGACACATTACTTCTTAAATTCTATTTCTATAAAAATCAGCTAAGATGTATTGGGATAATTTATTACATATATAGGGTTTGATATAGGGTTGTATTCATATATTGCTTACACTAGTTCATCTGAGAAGATCTATATTATACTTACTTCACACTCATTGTATTATCAAAATTTACATCATACTCTCGAAGTTTTGTTAAAAATAGTTAAAAATAAAATCACTAGGTGGCGATATAATTTTTAATATGCATAAAGTAACGCGCAGAATTTTGCTGTAAGAACGACACATGCTGTTTGAAGAAACTATTCTCGAGATTAAATATATTGTTGAAAAAGAAAAAAAAAACACTTAAAATTTTATAGTAGTATCCTTATATATAATGCATTTTCTGAGTTAAGTAAAACCACTCAACCATGCAAATGAAACAAGTTTCCTTTGCATTCTTTACCTTACCTAATGTTTCTTGTTGAGGATAGTTGGAAAAAATTTATTACATATCTTATTGACTGAATGTGATCGGTTTTATTTAAATTAAGGTGTGGGATACAGAATTTTCGATCAGGGAGACTTATCACTACGCGCTGCAACAACAAATCTTACTTTTATTTTATGTCATATACGCATGGTATAGATTCACCTCAAAACTCATTTTTGGGTCTAATTTCATAGAAGTCACAGCGAATGGGTTCCACTTGTGTACATAAGTATCCGAGCAAAGCCATGTCAACAAAGGCATATGGAGTAGGTAATGTGCAGCTTCTATTGGACAGAAGTCTGAAGCACCCATGGACAAGTCCAAAGGTAGAAGTCTGTCTACGCTTCATTGCCTGCAGGTCTTATCGCTCCCTCCACCCACGTACACCCCCACGCCGACTGATCTGATAAATGTCAGATCTCTTTAAAGAGGATAAGCCAACAGCAACTAAGCCATATTGCAGACTTATGGAAGATTATATCACCCCGCCATTAAAACAAAGGAGTTTTGAAGCTCAAAGAGAAGTATGGAATATACCTGCAATAAATGTTAAGAATACAATTCAAGCAAACTTTAAAAGAAATTTATTCACATTATTTCAATAACTTTCTCTCTTCCCTTGCCACTAATTTCATAAAATATATCAAAGATGAGTCACTAATAAGATGTATTTAATAACTAGTAATTCCATTTATGAGCTTTTTATTTATTTATTTAATGTTTCAGTACAATTCACTCACTAAAACTAGACCTATTAGTGACTGAATATTTTAAATTTTGCTAAGTCATTTTGTTTTATACTTATAAGTCCCTTGAGATTTATTTTTAATGCATTTTGTATTTAATTATTTATTAGGTTAATTAGGTTTTAAATTTATTAGAGTAAGAAGTTGAAAAAGTAGATGTTATCTAAGATCTATCAGTTATTAATAAATTTTTACTCTACTGAACACGATAAACAAAATATTGGAATTTCAATTTTTTTTATTAAAATCCATGTTAAATTTCACATTTTTCTAAACTGATAATAATTTAAAATATAATTTGTACATCTATATTACACAAGTTTCGCTTTTTTAAAAATTATTTTAGGCGATAAAATTGCTAGATATAGCATTTTATTTAATAAATATTTGACGAGATGAATATAAAAATTATACATATTTGTAAACTAGAGTTATCTATTTGTAAAAATGATTATGAGAAAAATGTTTAATATCAGGTGAGCATTTGTATCATTTTTTATTTCTTTATGATTGTTAAACTAATAGAAATTTATGGAAAATAATTTTAGGACAGGCATATTTTTCCAACAGAAAATAATTTCTACAAGTCAATGAAACTCCTTATGTTTAAGATAGATATGGTTTTAACAGTTTGCTGTTAATAACAATTGCAAAGATAAATTTATCTTCATTAATGTTTATGTAAAGTCAATTTTTTTATATTTAATTTTAAGTAAAAATCATATTTCCTAAAATAAAGTGGTTAAATGATATTTATAAAAAACTGAATATTCATACAAGATGTTTAAAAGATATTAACAATTATTATTGATGTAATATTGATTTTAATGATCGTAATAGCTTTTGATTATCATAAATTTAAATAAAAGGAATAAAATTTTTTGTTTTTATTCATAATATACTAGATGAAAACTGTTTGTAGTGAATAAATAGCTGTATATATTGAAATATGCTTGGCCAACATATGTGTTTTTTATTTTTATATTTATGCTATTGGTACTTCTTATATATTACACTAGAATATCTGATATTTATACTTAAAACCACTACAATATTTTATTCAATAAAAAGCATATACTTATCGAATATATAAAATTAAAATAAAACGTCAAATTATTTAAATATTAAAATAATGAACTTTATATAACAGTTTAATAATATGTATAATTTGAATTAATAAATGATATTTCTTATAAGAAATGCATTATAAAGAATTCATAGTTATAAGGAAAAATATAATTATAATTTAAAAGAGCAAATAGAAATTACTATTTTAAATTTCATATGTATGCTATATTTCAAATTCAATGTAAATGGAAAAGAAATGTGTTATGAAAAATGCAAATTACAAAATTGTTATTTTCATAATTAACATTCTTCATAATATAAGAATACAAACTGTTGAATCATATGCAAAACTCAAATTCCAGATTTAAAGTGAATGTAAAAAGCCAACAACAAATAATAAAAAAGAGCTTTTCTTATTGAAATAAGCTATAGAAAAGAATAAATCATTCAACGTAAAAAAGTGAGACATAAAGAAGTCCGCATCCAATGGTCCACATGTAATCTACCCTTATTTTTACGCAAGTGAAATTTTTTACTATCGATATCCATCTCCTTGTAGAAAAGAAAAATGCTCAAAGTTTTGATGCATAGGGGACTCCAGGGAGAAGAAAGGAAATGAAAATCCTCGAAACACAGAACAAAAGTAAAATGAAGATTCGTGTTGTGTGTCTGAATAAACAAAAGTATAGGCGAAAACGAAATGGAAATAAGAGGAAGGAACTGGAAAAAGGAAAAATCACAAAGACAGAAAACTAATTTTTTTAGCTTTATTTTCCAAACTATACTATATTTCTCTTCTGTATTGGTAATTTTAGACACTTGTTACTTTGTATTGTGCTAAGTAAGTGAAGCTGAAATAACCGGTTTATTTTAATTTGAATATTTTACAAACACAAGTCTTATTACTTTAACGATTTATCATGTATTTGAAACTTTTAGGGGTTTTGTGGTGTGTCATTTATTAAAATTCTCAAAACTATCTGGATTTTCATTAAAAGTAAAATATCACTTTTTTTCAAATCATGAAATTACTCTAGATTAAGTGATCTACTCCAAACATTTTGCATACATTTTTTTTTATAGATTAATGTAGTATAGAAATTATTCTGAATTTTCAGCTATGTTTAACACTTTTAAGAATATATTTTATGATCACTTTCTTTAACAAATTAATGTATTTAAAAATACACTAAGGAATAAAAATGCTGATAAAAACTAACAAGAACAAACACAAAAAATTGAAACAAATTAAAAAAAAATAATTATTGAATTTAAAAAGAAATTTGAAGTTAAAAAATCTCTTTAATTTTATGTTTAGCTTATTTATATTTTTGTTTGAATTTATGAAAGATCTAATTGTTCAGAAGGCGATTGCTAACTATTTTGCAATGCAATTAAATGTATACGAATAATTAAATTACGAATTAAATTGTGTAAGATATTGTGTAAATGTTTATCATTTTTATTTCCCTGATGTGTTTGTTTTTATATCTGTGTAAACAATAATAAACAATAGTAAATAAAATTTATAAAATTATGTTGAACAAAAATTTAAAATGCATGCTTGGTTCTTTAAAAGAACTTTTATTTTTTTAAATTGCTTAAAAATATAAACATTAAATATTGTAGAATCTTATAAATGTTTTATCTGCTAGAAGATACAAAATTTAAAATAGAGAAACCTCAACAAAGAATATTATTGAAATCGATTAATGTATAAATAATAATAATTTATTAATAATCCGATATACTTATTTAAATTTTATAGATAATTTTCAGTGATTTATCTATAAATGCATGTAAAGAAATTATTTATATTGTAGATATGAAAACAATTTCCAAAACCTTTAAAATTAGCATTTTTAACAAGAATTTTTTAATTTTATTTTTAACTATTCTAATTTACGATCACTTTACTTTAAGGGAAACATTTATAATTAGTCGCAATTTAAAAATCCATCATAAATTGTATTTCCAAGTTCATTTCATTACTATGAAGGAATATTATTCTCAGTAGTTTCTAAAAATATATAAGTAAATAAAACATTTATTCACGAAATAAAATTTCTAGGAAGAGGATTTCTTTTTTTTTAGCAAAAGAACTTTATCCCATTTGCCAGTGAATTTGTAGACGGCAAATCGTGTCCTGGATTACAAATCTTTTTCCGCTTGTGATATCAACAGCAGGTGCAGCAAACAGTTAAACTAAATTACCCCATGACGATACCGAATAGGTTTTCAAATACTTTTGTTCACATCAGAAAGTGCATAAAATCGCTTGCAATAGCCTAAAAGCATATTTTTTCTCTGTTGAACTCAATTGATTGATGTTGCACACTTTGTTAACGTCAAAATTTTGTTTTTCATTATATTATCTAAAGATATAAAACTTGATATGTTTCTCTTAATTATTACTTTACATTTTTGGAATGAATTCTTAAGTCTAAATTCTGAAAATGCTATTTTAAAGCCTGTTTTCAATGGTTTATTAAAGCCTAATTTCAAAGGTTGTTCACGGTGTGTCGTATACAAGTTTTAGTAATATATCTGCTCAAAAGCAAAGCCTTAATAACGTATGAATGCATACTTTTCCCATACATTAACATATTTGTGTATATTTTTTTATCAAAGGTTTTCTAAAATTTCTTTAGTATCAAAGTGTATGAAAAAACGTTCAATGTTTGTTTTTTTTAATTCTTGGAATACAACAACTCTACTTACAACGTTATGAATTCACAAATTATCAACTATTATTTTCATATGATAAATATGTGCATATCACATAAATTTTATCATTACAAAAATGGCTTAAGAGTACTTTAATAATAATTTATATATATACATATTTATATATATATATATATATATATATATATATATATATATATATATATATATATATATATATATATATATATATATATATATATATATATATATATATATATATATATATATATATATATATATATATATATATATATATATATATATATATATATATATATGGTATATGGTGCCGCAGATAAAGATTATCCTTAAACAAAAGTATAAAATTTACACGTTACGCGTACTCAATAAACTTACGAAAGTCAGCGAGTTTTTCAAAATATTTTCAATAATACATGCAAATTTCTTCAACTTGAACTCCAAGTGTAAATATTTTAAACTTTTTTGATATATAAAACTCTATTTTTCCCTAAGGTATGTTATATGTTATCTTTATAATTGAAATAAAAATAATTTTATCAAACTTTGTTGATTCCCTTTACTTAAATTTTTATTTGTCGGACAGCTTATTTTTAAGGTTTCTATGGCAACCTTCATACACGAAAGCTCCTGGGAAAATGAATTTGGTTTATGTTTCCATTGCTTGTGTAAATATAGATTTAAAAATGTATTTTTCGTGCATATTATAATATATTTTAATATAATACTATCATGAGGAATACTTTTTAATACACAAATTTTGCATCTGATATGTATGTTGAAAATATTTACTTATTAATTTGTGTTCTCGTTTGTAATTTAAAATTTATAGCATTATATAGTGAAATTAGTACAGTCATTTTTTTGCTTTACTCAAACTGTCTTACCAGTAAATTGTGATTTAATCAACGTAAAATTTTAATAAGAAAATTTATGTTGATTAATCAAAATCTGTGTTGATTTGCTGAGAATAAATTCATGTTGTGGAAAATTATTTTTATCGAAAACATTAATATAAATTTTATTAATATTTTCAATACATGTTCTCCATATACCTAAATGAATAAGCAATCGATTATATATAAGTATTTTTACTTATCAAAATTCATATTGTATTAATGAAGTAAATAACTTCCTTTTATTATGTAAGCAGATTACAGCCCGTGATTATCAAAGTATTCAAAATTGATACGATCGGTATTGATAAGAAATGATGGAAAATTTAGTTAATTTTTCATTCCAGACAAGAAAGAAAGTCTTTTAATTGAAAATCTGAGATAATTATATAAATAAAATTAAATAAAGAAGATTAAAATTCTGAAGTAATTTGTAAGAAACAGAATTATGTATACTACAAATAAAACGATTGCAGAGTAGAATGTCTATGTTAAAATAAAGTATATATTTACTGTTTTTCATCAGCTGCTACAGTTACAGGTAATAGAAAACATTCAAAATGACAGATTGCTAGTAATTTTTTACCAATATTAATATCTACATAAAAGTAACAAAGGTGTAACAAGTACAAAGTAACACTATCTTTTAAAATACATTTTTGTTTATGCATTTCAGATTGATAACACCATTAATGAATAATACGAATATTTTTCAGCTAACTATATTCTGTTAATTATTGTATATATATATATATATGTTAATTATTGTATATAATTTGATCACAAAATCAATAGTTTTCGTCTTATTTAATAATTTTCCATGAGCTATTAATTACGAATAATTTCATTTATCAATTAATCATGCTTTTTTTATCATATATATTATCCATGAGAATGACATATATGAAATTGATAACTGCAGAATTGAAAGGGTATTTAAATGATGATATGTAATAAATACTTTTTAAATACGATTTATAACTATCTCCATATCACGATAAAATAATTATGATAAATAATAAGACCAATATATCGTTCAGCATTATGATTTGTTTTGCAAAATATTATTTTTATATCTATTTTCTATGATTCAGACTGGTATTATCGATGCTTTTATGACAGATGTATATCTAAAATTCAAAAAATATATTAATACACATTTTAAATTTATAATAATATTTATAAAGCAAACTAAAACTGTTTATGTCAGAAAAAAAGGATTTTTTAAAATTTACGTTTAATCCTGTAATTTTATTCTGAAATTATATTTTGAGCTCCAAAATGTTGTTTTAAAATTATATTTCTCATAAACCCAGACCACATAAGAAACACAAATTCTAGATGAATATTATTCAAATTTATGCTGATACATCAATAATTTCATTTAAAAATATTTGTAATTATTTAGAAGTTAAAACTTGATATATAATAATAATTCATCTCAGAAAATCTAATTTTGAAATGCATTAAAAAATAATACAATTATATGATTTCTTGTTTACCAATATGTTTTTGGAAATTTACGAGTGGTGTTCTTAAGAATATTGCTAAGTTTGGTTTAAACATAATTTAAAAGCTATTAAGAGAATATAGTCATCCTAATATTTATTATTGACATTTAATTTTTACATTTATTTAACTTTTCAAATTCATATATTCATGAAAATCTCCAATCATCTCTCTCTCTCTCTCTCTCTCTCTCTCTCTCTCTATATATATATATATATATATATATATATATATATATATATATATATATATATATATATATATATATATATATATATATATATATATATATATATATATATATTTGTAAAAATATGATATTAAAACTTACCGGTTTTGGAGAGACAATGTTATATAAGAAATGTTTTCAAAATATGTTCATGATTGTCGATAAATTTAATTTACTGAGATACATATATACAAAAACTACAGAACAACATTGTCATTATTCCGTACAATTAAAATATTTTGACATTCTAATTTTACAGATGCTTATAAATCTAGAAAAACTTATTTTATTTGTAGAAAAATTTGAAATTTCTGTCTTATATTTATGTCTGAAAGTAATTATGATTCTCTTTTTGAATTAGAAATATTAAACAGTTTTAAATCGATTAGATTAGTTTAATATTCTTTACAGCAGCATACCTAAATCAGGGCATACCATAATTGAGTTCTTAATGATTTCATCTTTTCTTTATTTCTTATAATTACGAATGATAATATCATTTTCTCTATAAACCTACTCAAAAAACATATTCAAAATGATTAACTTTGATTGAAATTGGAATTTTCTATGAAATAAAAATTTGAGAAAATACATTTCCTTCAATTTTCTGAATATTGAGATTTATGACTTGTACTCTTCTTTATTTATATCAAAATGTGTTCTGAATATGAAAGAAGAGCATTGTTTCTCACAGTGTATTGTAAATGACGCTTTAACGTATATAATTTGCATAATTATTTATAGCAATTACATTATTATTAATAAAATATAAATTAAAAAACAATTGGAATATTATTTCCGTTTTTTAATAATTGTTAAAAACTATTATGTTTTTCGAGAATATGTAAGGTTTATTTAAGAGATTATTAATTACTCTGACATAAATTTGTGCATATATATTATGTTTCATTGTAGCTCATAATGGTTAGCAAAAATTTTTTGAATTAAGTTATCATATTTATCACGTTTTCAAGTATATTTCATTAAAAAGATAGTAATATAAATACCTGATTTCTAATTAGAATTTAATTTGAATAGTTTAATAAAATTTTTGCCGAATTCAAAGTGGTTAAAATTAATCATTCGAGATTTTACGATTTGATGCTTTAAAAGTAAATTATTATTTCACAAAACGTATGTTTTCCAAATAAAACTATAAAAGAATCTTTTGATAATAATTCAATTATAAATGTGTTGTGGTTAGGAATTTCAAAACAAGTTAATTTATATTTTACTCGATTCTACTCGATCATATTTATATAGTGATATATAAATAAATTAATTTGCGGATTAAAGTTTATTGAATATTTCATTCAATTATCTTAATAATGATTGACAAAATACCATTAAGAATAATAAATGAGAATATAAAAAATCGCAAAAGAATTTTTATATGGTCTTTGAACAACACTTTTTCCATAATGAGTGAGCCAAAACTCACTGTAAGATTGTTAACAAATACAGTTTATTCATTCTCATATTTAATCACTTCGAACTATTGAAAAATATCCAGCAAATTCGATGCTATTTTTTGGAATAAATTATATTAAAGAAGTTCTTTATTTTACTGAAAAAATGAATTAATTACAAGAATGACATTCTAAAAGAATTATGTTGATTTTTCTTACATGATTATATAAATTAATTTTTACAGCTATTATCTGTTATCTTCAAAATGTATATATATATATATATATAATATATATATATATATATATATATATATATATATATATATATATATATATATATATATATATATATATATATATATATATATATATATATATAAAATCATGAATATTATATATATATATATATATATATATAATATTCATGATTTTCCCATTTAAAATCTTGCATAGAAAAGATATGAAAAATGCATTATAACGTCAAGTGAACATTGTAAAAATGCAGGAAGAATTCCGTCTATATTTTGTAAGGAAAATGTATGATTTTAATAAAACTACCAGCCAATTTTTAATAATTTGTTCAATGGTTTGCTTTGGAAATTTAAATGAAATAAACCACAGTAATTTTACTGTTTATCAGACAATAATATAGAAAATATTTGATTAGATGCAACAGGAATGGATTGATAGTTTATTGGGTAATTTCATAACCAAATCGTAATTTTCAAAAAGTAAAATAATGTTAAAGGAAAACCCACTTGAAAGAAATTCCAATTCGTATTTATTACAACAAATAAAATAGTAATATAGTAACAGTATTTCTCTAATATTTAGTATTTAAATTATATGACATTATTTTAGATAATGCTTTTGCTTACTTTGAGGGAATAATGATTCAAATGACATAATTCGGTGCACATAATACAAATATGTGTTGATAAAATTACACAAATATTTATTATAAATATTTTTATATGAACTATAGTAGAATATCTCTACTATAATTCTATTCAGATTAGATTTTTCAGTTAGATTTTTTAAGTATTTTAACTAATGTACATTTTAATAAGTAAGTGAAAACATGTTCGTATATAAAATTTAATTCTATTCAATTCTTGATTAAAGTAAGAAATTTAATCTTTAAAATATTATCCTATAATATTTTTATTATGACACTTATTTAAGCTATAAGAGGAAATCAAATATTTTATTGTAATGCTAATGCAATGTTGTCAATTTATTAGTTTTTCTCCATGTTTTATATTTATATAGACAGTTTCATATGTATTCCTAAAATATTCGATATTTTTAGGTTGCGTTGCTGTCGAAATTCGACGACTCTCTGTTCCACGCTATATCCAGAATGGCACCAGGGATTCCATTGTTTTAGACTGTGACTATGTATATAATGAAAATGATTTAAGACTTGTAGTCAAGTGGTTTTTCGAAGATAATTTTGAGCCCATCTACCAGTGGATTCCTGGACTCAAACTCAAGCACACTTCTGGTGTTCTGAGCAATCGACTGGATTTGAATTATTCAGTTAATACGATGGATGATTATTCGAAATTTAGAGCGCTGAGAATAATTAGACCATCAACCGAATTAAGTGGCAAATACACCTGCCTGGTGACATCTCTTGCTGGACAGGATTCCAAAGAACAAGTTATGACAATATATGGTAAGTTTAAAATAGCTTATTTTGTTTGAAGTCTCATTAGTAACCATTCCAAAATTATTTCTTATTTAACTTTAAAATGCAGACCCGAAATAGTGAGAAAGTAGTTTATTAAATAGCTGGGTAAATATTTAAAAGGTAATAGTTGAATATTTTTTACAATATATAAGATTAAATGTTTTACAAAACTAAGAATAAATGCAAAAATTGGTAGAGAATACAACACTGGCAATATATGTTATCAATTTAAAATTGTTTTCAATGTTGAGTGAATTTTTATTCTCCCATAAGACATACAATATAAAACTTGTATTTCGTACTTAAGTCAATGGCTGAATAGTAATTTCAATTAGAAAAAATATTTTTACACTACAAATTTTTGAATCAAAATTCATGAAGTTGCAATTTATAGATGAAAGAAGATTAATATTTGAAAAAAAAGTGCAAGTGGAATTGAAAAAAAATGTACCAACCAAAAGGTTTTGGAAACTACTGAACTACTTCTTATCACTATTAATATCAATAAATACATAATTGATTCGTGTAATATTGTGGAAGTTGTACTAAGTGGGATAGTAAACTGTTTCATTAGACTTGAAAACTATGTAGGTAGTTTAAAAATAAACATACATGCAATTATAATTTACTTCAAGCTCAAAGCATTTGATTAGAATTGCTAGAAAATTCATTTTTGAATTGCTGGATTTCAGCAATTTCAAGGGAATGGTTATTTGTTATATTTTCGAAATAATATTTCTTATTTTAATGGAGGAATGTTTATGAATAACATTACTGTGATATTTTTCTATTTTACCTTGTAATATTTGTCATTTTAATGAATACATTAGGTATTATATATAATGGTAAGGAATAGCGTATAATAATATTCATATTTAATACTCTCTCTCTCTCTCTCTCTCTACTCTCTATATTTAAAAAAAGCAGCTCCTTAAAATATCTTGTTATTCTATACAGATTTTATAGTTATATATATATAAACACACACACAAACACACACACACACACATATAAATATATATATATTTATATATATATTAACAGTAATTTGTATACTTTATATATTTTTTAATGTGCACCAGAGTTTAAAATTCAGGGAATTTTCATATTTGGTTAATTATCACCTCAAATATTGGGCGATTTTAATGAACTTTGATACGTACATACATTGATACATTATAATGCGATTATCCATACAATATTTATAAAACATTCGCATGATCACGAGTAACACTCATTGGATTGTCTAGCATGCAGCAGCAGTTGTAGAATAGAACAGGAAAATTGGTTAATAAAGGTGTTTTATAGATTTAGAAACCAGTCCTCGCAGCTTAAGTTCATGCTTGAAATCAAAAATTCTATAATTTTATCTGGAAGTTGATCCCACTCGTTCACCAATACTATTTTCAATCCCCGAATGGGTTTCCGAAGGGAGTTGTTAGTCGCATTTGCTATACCAAGAGGATGTCATGCTATATGAGATGGAAGTCTGGAGATCTGTTTGAACAATCCATCAAGCAAGCATCTTTTCATTCAAGAAATGCATTGATAAAAAGAATTTTATGTGGCTTCGTGTTATCATGCTTTAAAATAACTCTGCGCCATTTGCTCCTCTGAATAAGGGAACATAGGGAACAAAATCCTTATTCCTCAAATTCACAGAAGTAACACTATCTTTGTCAAAGACATGTAGGGGTGTGCTGTCATTTAACAGGTTGCTTGAGCATACTTTCAAACCTCTGTCGTCACACTGGTTGATTTCATGCATACTGAAGGGTATGTAAAGAGGTCTCTGGATTTATCCATATGAACAGCGGAAATATGAATTTAGGTTGAACCTGGACTCATCAGTGAAGAGAACAGCTAACCACTGATCCATACTCCAATCACTATGCCTCTACATTATGTTAAAACTGACTAACTGGTGCGTAGAAGTGAGTAAGACGCAAATCACAAATCTTTGTGCAAGCAACTTTCTTTTAAAAAGTTTTCTGAATATAGTCATTCAGACTTAAGTTTCTGTGAACGTATAGAAATCATGACATAGTTGAGAAGCTTTACCATCCTTGTTAGGCCTTAGTAGAATAGACACATATGAATAACTCCATTGAAGATTTGCATCTTTGTCCAGAAATAAAGGTTTTATATTTTATTCAGATTTTTTTCCAAGAAATTCAACAAAGCACGCGAATTTTCTTAATTTTGATCACAAGTATAAATAATACAATAGAGAAAGCTCTTCGTATATAATGCAATAATTAAAATAATCTTTCTTTTTATTTAAAAAGTCTCATTTCGTAATGCAATGATAATAATTACAATTAAATATTACTTATGCATTAGTCTACCTTTTGTTAAATTATTAATATTAAATTAAAATCATTGGTATTTAATGTCATTTTTAATTAATATATTTTAATTCAAATGTATTTAGTGTGGGTTATTTAAATAATTAAAATATTATTTTTAAAAAATAGTAATACATAGTAATAAGAAAATGAAAATGAAGAATGTAAATATGAAATTATAAAGTTTATTTAGGGAATATGATTTGAAATTCTTAAAAGGGCTTATAAATTTTACGTATTTAAACTGAAATTATTTCATTCACAGGAAATTTTGAATCCTAAATTTTAATTAAATAACTTTTTACGTTTAAAAATATTATTGAAGAGTTAAATTAATTATTGAACTTCCCTTGAATGGACATTTATTTTTTAAAAAAATCTGTCATAGAATATAATAAATCCATAAAAATGGAAATTGAAGTCATTATTTTCTAATAACAAAAATATTTCGGATAATTGTAACGTAATCTTGAATTATTTAAAAGGACAATTTATTAGTTTATAAATTTATGTTAAAAATTAAAAAAAATAGGAAACTCATTTAGCAAAAATTAGTGAAGTCACGTGTCTCTCATTTAAAATCATATATGAAATAATTTAATCACGTTTTATTTGTCATTGCATTATATTACGCATGAATTTGTAATATTTTTAGACATTTAAATTCCTTTTAAATATACAAATTTCAATACCGGTTAATAAATTAGGCTAAATTTAGAAAATAAATTGAATTTTTTATATTTAAATTATATATATATATATATATATATATATATATATATATATATATATATATATATATATATATATATATATATATATATATATATATATATATATATATATATATATATATATATATATATATATATATATATATATATATATATATATATATATATATATATATATATATATATATATATATATATATATATATATATATATATATATATATATATATCGTTGATTAATAATGGCAATGTTTATATTAACTATTAAATTGAAAAAAAGTAGATAATTACGTTTACGTATTTAACATAGCTATAGGAAGTTTGAAATCTCCAGTATTTTTATTAAGTATCAATTCAATTCCTATTACATTATTAAATATATTACAAAAACTTTGTGTTTGAGTTAGTTTATAAAAAATATTCATAATCAGAAATAAAATGACTAAAATTTTTAAATCCAGTGTTTAAAATTGAAAATAAAATAATATTTATATAGAACAATATTTTGGTAACTTAAATATTATTATATGTAACTCATCTAGTTTTTTTCCATAGATAAATAAATATTTTATTTGAATTCTTCAATATTTATCTCCATAAAGATTAGGAAAAATAATTTATATGTTTTCTTTCTTAAAGCAGAAAATTGAAGAAATAAGTGAAGAACATTTTAACATAAACCATAATAAAAATCCAGTTAACACTGCCCACTTATGTGTATGTTTTCTAATTCTTAAATATGATGTTAGTTTTAAAATGTAATCAAACTTTAAATACATATGTTTAATCAAGAAAATTAATCATTAATATTCTTAGTTTTAAGATTTAAATAGCTATAAACCAAAGCATTAATAATATTTGCTTAAAAAAAGATACATTTATACTTTCACTGTACATAAAAATGTACATTAATGTGAAAAAGTAAGAAATGTTATAAAAAATATTCTTAAGATTAATCCATCAAATATATTTTCATATATTTAGCAAGGACTTTGCATAATATTTTAATATTAATATTATCAGTTTATATCATGCCTATAAAAATCAAAATGAAACTACATTATATGTTTAGCTGGCAAATTTAAAAAGATATGAGAGTATGAATTTGAATGTCATTTATTGTCCTTTAAAGATGTTCCTTTAATATAAGTAAATTATCTATGCTTTGAGAGCACACATATTTACAAAATTAAAAAAGATATTAACCACACAAGGAAACCCAAATCAAAATGAATATTCGTATAAGTAAAAGACACGAAAATCGTCATCACAGACAATTGCTTATTTATTTTGTTTCTTTGAAACAAACTCTGCAATATACTATCACAAGCACATAAATTTGTAATTAAGAAACATAGATATTTCTCATTTTACATGAGCGAATTTTTTCGCATCATCAATTCAAATTAAAGCGAATGAGTAAATGCATTTTGCTTAAATTTCTATAAAAATGTAAGAACTTTCATGATATGTAGACATTTAGAATGACATCTTTTCTGATTATGAACTCTTTCATACTGTTTTATTAAAAAAATGACAAACTCTTTTCAAGAAAGCACTAGCGCTCTTACGAAGTATTTTAAACATTTTTATTTTTTTTAAAGAAATAAATTCTTAGGTATTCTATCAAATGTAGGGAAAACAAATTCTTTCCCATATTCAGACTCTGAAATATTCCTTTTTCGTTTTGAAGCATTCATCACTGCAAATAACATTGTTACGAAAACATAAACAAGTCTCTTTCTGCTTGAAACGCAAACATTGTTTTCCTTTGGGAGATCGTTCTTCATGAATAAATTATCGCGGGCATATCTTCACTATGTTTTGCCTTTTTCGTTTTCGAAATAAATGAAAATGAAAGCTAGAATGAAACAAAAAAAATAATAAACGATTGGAAGCGTAATAAAGTTTTCTCGCTGCTTTCCAAGCAGTCACACGCGAAAAGGGGAAAAAAAACGGGCAATTTGTAAGAACTCATTAAAAATGGAAGAAATGGAATGAACACGTGTAACTATCAGGCAAGACTGCCCCAATCATTTAATGCAATCCCATTTCTTCAATAGACATCGCAAAGAGACAGCGTGTTATTGAGCATAACTATATTTTTAAATGAATCCACCTTTTTAATAATTTTCTGTCTTGTATTGCACTATGCCTTGTATCTTTAAAGCATTAATATTTAAAACGTTTTAATACAGATTATTTCGCTGGAAAATTCGTCATTGCACTATTCATTTGGCGCCGTTTTTCCACACGATTGGAACCATGTTTGCGTCGCTAAATGACGACGGTAAATTGGATTTGCTCCATTTTTACTGTACCTGTCAGTTACTAGTTTCGAAATTTGAACCAGTTGGTTACCAAAAGTGCTCCATCAAAAGTAAAAGGGTTATTAGTGATCGTGTTTTGTGAAAACACATTACCTAAACGAGATGGAAAACGAATTAGGAGGCGTGTTCGTTTCTTTTTTTGTAGATATCATATTAAAAGGGTCATAACTGATTGCCTCATTCCGTGTGGTCCTGAAAATGAAACTTAATGGACGAAGGGTAATCTTAAGATTACATTTTAACCTAAGTAGCACCATGAAAAAATGGAAAATAATTACTTATGTCCGAAAATATATTGGTTTTTTGAAAGCTAAAAATAAAATCATTAGTAAGATTTAATAAAGATATTAATACATTCTGCTTTTATTTAACAAATGTGGTTATGCTCAATTATAAAAATGAGTTATTGTAAAAAGAAATAAGTTAATAACATGTGATTCATTATGTTCCAACCATGAAATGAAACATAGAATAAATGATTACGTTTAAGGAAATTTCTAAGGCCTTTCTGTAATTTAATAAATTCCTCTTTACGCAGTAAAAAATATATAACCAAAAAAACTACTTTATTAATTTCAATTTAACGTACTAATGTTTTTGGAGGCATTTAAGAATTAAGGTTTTCATCATAACAAATTATATTTTTTCAAATTTGAACAATATTAATACGTTTCATGTACGTGTGTTTTTAAAACTATTGTTTTTGTAATATAGATTATAATTTTAAGATAAATTCTAATGATTTTACGTTTATTTATTGGTTCATTTAAAATTATATACATTATTCCTGCAAATAAAGTGTGTTCCAAATTTATTGAAGGATATCTATGGATTCTTAGATATTACATTACTTCAAACAAGACTACTTAGTAGTTAAAATAAATAATATAAAATATAGAAACTGTGTTATAAAATGTTTTTATGGAAGTTTTAAATATATATTCACATTTAATTTTTGTTCCTATGAAACACTTCATTTATTTTACGTTGAATCATGATTTCCAAACATGTACTACAAATTTTAAAATCCAATTTTTCAAAATTTATCTTTATATTTTTGTGAAATTTCCATATTATATATGTTAAATATTGTATATTTTAGAAAATGTTTCTTCATATCATAGAAATGCAATTATATAAAATAGCTGTTTGTCCATTTAATATATCAAATTGCTAGAAAATGCTTCATAAATTTATGTTTTCATGCAAATATATTTGATTTAAATAAAGTTAAGACAGAATTAAGAAACATAAGTAATCACTTATTATCTTGAAAATTATCCAATAGAAATAAATATTGTCAGATTAATATTATTTAGTTTTTAATGTTAACAGCTTCAATGCTTTGATATTAGTATTCTCTTTTTTGAGTAAATAAATATGTAGCCAAATGAATGGATTGACAGATATTATATTACTTTGATAAATGTTTAACATATATTCGTTAATTATATTTAATATATTTTTTTCAATTTATCACAAATAAACAGTTTGTAACTTTACTAAAAATTAAACCGTTAAAGTAATCAATAACAAATACACTTATAATTCAGTATAAAAGCACAAATCAAATGAATTTTTAAATTTTACCTTTCACGTTAAATTATTAAATGAAAAAAAAAGGTTTTTAGCAGCATAAACCTCTCTTAAATCGCATTTAAATTTAGTTTATTACATATTTAGTTATTACTACATCCTTTTAAATTACAAGAAATTTTAATTTAAATAAGTCATTCTAATATCTAGTTAGACAAACAAGTATTTGGATAGCAAATTTAAAATTAAGTATACTTTTTATTTTATTACATGGGTAAATTCAATTCAGAATGGATTTAACTAGATAAATAACAGTTATTTTATTCAATTAATCCTTGATTGTAAGTTAAAATAAAACTGTTTCAACCGATTTCTAAAATTTATTGTGTTGACATCAAGTTTACTTTATTATTTATCTTTATTTTATTTTTATATTTCATATTTCCTTCTATTTTTTCTGAATTATTCTTATAAAAACATTTAGATTGAGTGACAATATAACAAGATAAAATTGGGAATCAATTGTACAAATATTCTTATTTCTTCGTAAGATTTTGAATCTACAAGTAGGATTAATCTTATACGTAATGAAATAAATCTCTGCTCGATTTGCTGATTCAAATATTTTATATTTATGAATAAATTGAAAATTTTCAACAGTGGAGAAATAAGAAAGAATAAAAGAATGCAAAAAATGGGAATAAATCAAATAAGCATTGTTAAATGATTTATTTTAAATATAATTTTTAATAATACATATCACGTTAGTACAACTTTTTGCAAATAAAACAAATATTTGAACAACTAGTGCAAACAAGCATTATTTACTTAAGCAAAAAAATATGGATAAATAAAATATGAAACGAATCCGATAATGTTAATGATAACCTATACATGTTCAATTGGCTTTTTCATGTGGATTATAGGAAAAATGTCTTCTTCTTAAAAGGAAAAACACTTTTTCTTCAATTTATATTAAATCAATTTTATATTAAATCAATTTTCTTCAATTTATATTTGATATCAAATAATTTTCATCACTTATTTTTTTGAAGTAAATTTTGACCTCATATTTTCAGAATATGGAAACATTTAGATTGAATACTTTAAGTACTACTAGTAATACACAGTTAATGTAATGTAGAAATCAGAGGTACATATATTATTACTGTTGTTTCTGTTGTCGTGTGCCAGCTAGGCTGGCATTATGGGGTACGCTGCTCCACTTTTTCAACTGAACTATATTTTTGCTTTGGGATCAGACTTCCTCACTACACACATGGCATGGGTATCCGTTTCTAAGGTAGGCAACTATTCAAAACATATGCATGCCAGGAAAGAACAAAAACATGATAGATAGAGAGAGAAAGTACATTCATACACAAACTGGTATTTGAATCCAGGAACTCCCTATCCGCTGGCCACTGTACAGGTTGGGCGACATATATTATTATTAATTTCTTTTTATACATACATGTCAAATTCATCTTATATGCTTTTCCTTCTAAGAATAAAATATTGAATACCGAATTTAATTAAGAATAATGTTGCTTATATATGTTGTTAAATGAAATGGAAAAATACTAATTAATATCTAACATTAGTAGATAATATAAATAAACTTTGCAGTTATTAAACCTAAAGTGTAGTCAAAAAACATAAACTTATAAACTTTGTTAATAATTGTTTTGAAACCCTACTAGAGATATATTTGGTGAAAAATTTAAACTTTTTACAAGAAAATAAACATAACATTCTCATTTGATGCCATCTAGTGAAATGAGCTTTCTATTTCAGTTCCGGCTCATGAATTCGAACTCAACTATGTGGAAACCAGTTACAACACCGTGAATGTTTCCTGCAAAGTTTTAGATGTGTTTCCATTTCCTGTGTTGAAGCTTTACTTGAGACCTTCCAGCGGAAGTCCACCCCAAATTGTGACAGACGTGAAATTCATAACTTTCAAGAAGCCTTCAGGTGCCTACGATGTGCTCTTGCAAAGGACGTTTAAGATTGCAGAGCTCTCGTCAAAGAGTGCCACAGTGTTCGAGTGTAAATTGGAACTTCCTGGAACTAACTATGCACAGTCAAAAAGAATTGCATATTTCCCAGGTAATTTTTTTTTAATTGGTGGCATTCATTAGCATCGATAATCGTAATAATTTTGTTACAGTTTCTACATTTTGTTCAAGA
The DNA here is from genome assembly GCA_030067965.1 of Latrodectus elegans. NCBI lineage: Eukaryota > Metazoa > Arthropoda > Arachnida > Araneae > Theridiidae > Latrodectus > Latrodectus elegans. The sequence continues at coordinate 39,507,824 of CM057811.1, read as the reverse complement.
AATACCAAAAATATTAGGTGAAAACATATCTATGAAAATATAAAATAAATGTTCTTAAGAACTGTTAAACTTTTTCTGGTCTCTGTTACATTTGTGTGAATTAATAAGTTTTTAGTCTATATGAAGTAATATTAAATTTTTCTATGTAAATAAAAAAATTACTTGAGTTAACTATACTAGATGTATGTGTTTATAAAAAATCTGAATAGGAGTTTTTATTAAAGAACATGTCTGAATATAAAAGAGGAATGCGAAAAATTTAAAGTGTATATCAATAAAACTCAAATTATTCTTAGTGACATTTTTTAGTTTTCATATGTAGATTAAAAAATTTCACTGATTGAATATAATTTTATTTGTAACCGCAACTATACATATAGATATTTTACTAAATGGAAGAAGTCAATGCATTTTTAATTAACTGCAATTTACCAAAAAGTTTGTTTCTTTGAAGCATTTTTGACAGTTAAAAACAGTCAAAACTATGAAAAATTTTAAAATAGTCAGCATTTCGTTTTCAAAACTAACTATATCAGAAAATGTGTGTTTTAGGAATATGGAGATTGTATATTTTTAGAGGAATATTCATATTTTCTTATCTCTAATATTACCTTAAACAGTACACAAAAAAAAACAGTATAAAACAGTTTACAGAAGCTTCATCTTGTATTTAGTTCATACCCTAATTCACATTAACATTAAAATAAGTATTGAATTTTGTTTATTTGCATAGAATATGGTAAATTATTAAATAAGTTAATTTACGTTTCGTGATTGCTACAATTGCATATTGAGTAATTTATGCTTTATTAATTCTTTATTTCCTTATTTATTTTATCATCATTTTTGTAAACAATTTAAAAATATCATTGTAAAATATTTTCCCAAAAAAACTGTTTTTAAACACTTGTTAAAATCGTATTTTTATCAATGTTGATATCAAATCACATAAACTGTCATTTTACTGATTCTTTATATTCATAATTAAGTAGCAACAGTAAAAGTAATTAAAATGGTGAAGAAAATCACAAGTTAACAAGTTTTTAAAAAATCCTTCGAAATACTTGAATCATTTCCTTAAATAAAAAGGAAAAGTTTTACTGGTACCATTTTAAAAGATTAAATTAGAAATTTCTATTAAATTCTAATTTAAAATAAGATCTTTAAAATGGATATTTACGAAATAAAACCATTGTAAAATTTAACATATTAAACAAGGGTTTAATAATTATATTCTACAAAAGGTATTTTCCAATAAAATTGAATTGCATTTTACGGATTATAATTTTTAATAAAATTTAAAATTTTTATTACTATCCATTTTTACATTATGCAAAATCTGTGAAAGGCAATGTGATTGCAATAAAATAGGATGTAACCGAGTAAAGTAAGAAATTATGAAAATGTCTGACAGAAAACATTTAAAAAATGATATATTCCTTTAACAAAATTGTAAATTCAATATATATATGTCATTTCTATCTTTTCTAAAATCTATAAAAAGAAACTCGTAACAAATTCTTCCTTAAACACATGAAAGTTTATATTTTTTCAAAATGTAATAGCATTCTCAGTAAATTCTTAATCTAATACTTAAAATAAAAATATACGTCTAAAAAGAATAATTCTTATCCACTGTAAGGAAACCATATTTTTTCAATTGTAATGATCCCATTTCAAGCAATTCAGAATTTTTGCTTCTTCTGATCTTCAATGTGTGAGTTTCAGTCTCTTGTGAGATGTTTCCATCGCCTTCCTGGAAATCTAACTTCTGATAAGAGGAGCAAAGTGCATTTTATGTTCTTAGTTGTGTTGCTAGGATACCGCAATGAAGAAGATTGTGAAAACTAGTCGCCGGCTGATGGGTAAGAACATCGAATAAAATGTCCAATCAAAGTGTCTTTTTATTTATCTTTCACTCAGTTTTATGCCAAAAACTTTATGAGGAGGTAAAAAATACGAAACATACGATGGTTGGCTGGATTTGTTAAAAGTGAAAATCAATATTATTATGTGGTAGATTAAACGTTATTTACAAATGTGTATACATAAATGGTAAAATATTATAAAACTTAAATTACATATTATTATTAGTAGTAGTTGTACTGAATGGAACTTACAAAATATGAAAATTCAAATTTCAGAAACGTAAACTTATTAATAAATAAATAATAATGGTAGAAAATATTTTCGTAATTTTCATGATATGTACCAGTGAATCTATTAATTATTTTGTGCTTCAAATAATTTTTGGAAGTATAGAAAATGTCTTTATAATTATATATAATATTATTTTAATGTCTTTTTACAAAATAAAGCAAAATATCTAATATATTTTGATTTATTTGCAGGTATACAAGGACTAAGAATAGGTAAGTAAAATAAAGAGAATATCAAAGAGTATCATTTACATTAACAATAGAAATTGTATATTTATTTTAATAACCAATCAGTTATAATCCAATTGCGGATAATTTCTGTAAAGAACATATCTTTTATATAACTTTATAATAAAGATATAAGTATTTTGTTTTATATTAATATTAATTAATTTAATTTTATGAATGTAAGATTATATTTAAACATCTTATGAGTATATGTATATATATGTACACACACACACACATATATATAATATATATGTTTGCTTTTTAAAATATAGGAATATATTTTTTAATATTTTTTACAAAACGACAATCTGTATTATATGAAGATAGATACCAAGGTGACTTTGAAGTGTTCATATTTAACAATTTTTTTTTTATAATTTTAAGAATGTTTTGAGCACTTTTCACCGGAATCATTAAACTTCCATGTGCACATTTATCACAAATTAAATCCTTCAAATGATTTATTTCTTGTAATCAATGAAAAAAATTACATTTTTTATAAATGCACAGATATTATTTTTTGTTGCCCTTTTAAAAATAACATACATGTGAATTCTATTTTTGGTAAAAAAGATACCAAAATGCTACATTTTAATAAATCAGATGATGACCGCCTTGACTAGAGGTCAAAGTGCCTGACTACGGATAGGGAGGTCCTTGGTTTGAATCCCGGTTCAGGCATGGATGTACTTTCTCTCTCTATCTATTCTGTCTTTATCCTTTCTGTGTATAAATGATGCATGAATGGTTGCCTACCCTATAAACGGGTATCTATGGCATTTGTGTACTGAATCAGTCGGACTCCACACCAAATATGGTTCAATATGAAAAAGTGGAGCAGCGCAGCCCATATTGTCAGCTGACACAAGGAAAAGAAACTGGTCATATATATACTGCGTCATCACTAAATACCAGTTCAGAAATCCCACATCGTTATTCTTCATCCCACCACCTACTGCTCAAAGTTGGTCGTGCAGGGATAATGATCTATATGGAAAGATTTCCCTTTTTGCACATACTACAGGTGCATGTGTTCCTCATTCACTAAGCAATTTTAGTTGCGAAATACCTATTTCATTTTTAACTAAATAATAAAATAATAATAATTTTCAAATTTACAAACTTTAATGTCATTTACTCGATTTAACAGATTATTGTAAGTAAATTGCAACTTTAATTCATCTTTTCTTTATTCCAGAGGTCAAATCTATGTTTTGTGGAAATTTCTGTACCCCCATTTTTTCTCTTTTGTAAATTAAAATTATTTAAAATTTTTCTTTTTAATATAAAAAATAATATAGTTTTAAATTACCAAATATATATCAGATACCAAAAAATCAATTTTGCCTAATTAAAGATGTTAGTATTATGTAAAAATTTATTCTGTGGAAATAATTTCAGTGAAGATTTAAACTGAAATGAAAATATCCACTATGACGCAACAGAAAAATCAGCACTTTCATTATATGATGCTATCCTACACTGCCCTACCCTGAAAATGCAACACAAAGAAGGAGGCGCCAGGAAATTATGTTAATTTCAGTGTAGACACATTTTACCGAGTTATACAAATGATGCGAAATGTGCAGGTCCTGCGAATGTAGAAAAAGATACCAGGTGAGAAACCAGCAGAGAGAGCAATATTTGCGCCTATATTGCTGCTTCGAAAATATTTTTTGAAGGCTTGTTCTTGTCACTAAGGATGCCTGTAATTGCAAATAATACCAAGCCATAGCCAAAGGTGTCAGTTTCAGCAGACAGACGAGTTCAAGAAAGTTACTTGGACCTTAAGGATAATCGCAGGTAGCATTCACCTGATATCGTCCACAGTACACCGGCTGTGGCAAAGATGGTTGGAACATGGGACTGTGGAACGTTTGCGGGGTGCCTGCGCAGCCAGAGTGATGCTAGAAGACATGGCCCACTCGTCAGTTGGGAAGCGGTGATGGCCTCCCAAAACCCGCATATCCAAATTCTGTAGCATGTGTAAGACACATTGGATGCTACCATATTGGGCGTAACTATTTGGTGTTGATTGTGTGATAGTGGTCTACACTTATGGTATCCGTTAAGAAGACTGCCTGAACTCACAGCATAGATGCCAGCGTCTGGATGCCGAAACAGAGTGATAAGGATAAAGATACTACAGCTTCGATGGCACAGGATCTTCCTCTTGAATGAGTCACTCTTCCGTTTCTTCAGTAAAAGCCGTCGCGTACTAGATGTGGCGTTGACATGGAGGCAGGTTCAATACTGCAGCAATTGTGGAACGCCCCTTGACGACGTAACATGACTTCATGATTTTGGAAATCATTGCGTACGATTCCTGATCATATATTAAATGTTCATATTAAATACACTGTAATAACCCAATATTACCTGGATGATGTGTAATGACTGGTGATATCTTAATTACCTCAGAGGCACTGAATCTTCTTTATCAGCAGAATAACGCCCGACCACACATTGGTCATTTCAGCCAATATACCTTGTAAGGTGTACAACTGCTTCCCTGTCCTCCGTGCTTGGCATTTCTCTCACAATTCGAACACATTTGGGATAGGATTGAGCGTAATTTTCAGATATTGCCACTATCCTCTTCAGAAGGTGCGCTGGTAAATGAATTACAGGGAACAAGAATTGGAAATATACGAGGGTTACGCTGAAATTTTTGAGATACGCGCAGATGAGAATTCACAAAATAAAAATAATGGTTTAATTTTAAAATACAAAGTATTTTAACACAGAAGACGACTTACTTCAACTTGTATAGCGTAGGATATATTTTAAACAGAAGAGAAAATGGAGTTGACGCGAGAACATTTTCGCGCTATGTTTTCTACGATTTTAAAGCAGGATTAAATCAAGAAGAATGCATTCAACAGTTACAATTAGCATTTGGTGATGAATCTCCATCTCGTGCTACTGAATTCAGATGATTTAGAGATTTTAGGAGCCGTCGCAATTTTCTCCAGGATGAAGAACACGTAGGAAGGCCACCGGCAGTAATCCCAGATAATGTGTCTGCCATACGAAAAATGTTAACGGATGATAATCGCTGTACCTATCAAATGATACAGAAAGAACTTAACATTGTATCCGCAGCCATACACAAAATCATTCATGAAAAATTACGTATGAAAAAAGTAGTTTCTGTTGGGTTCCCCATAATCTAACTGAGAACCAAAAAGAGGAGCATGTCAGAATCAGTAAAGAAACTCTTAAATTGCAAAATGATGGTGGCCACCGCATCATTTCTAAAATTGTAACATGTGATGAAACTTAAATACCATTTTTTGACATTCGAACACGTCAAGAAAGCCAAGTATGGGTCTTTGAAGATGATCCCACGTCGACAGTAGTGGGAAAACAACGTGCACTGAAAAAAGTGCTGTATGCCGTTTTCTTCAGAAGTACGGCATTGATCAGAGTCATCAAGTTGGAAGGACAGAAGACAGTAACAGCAAACTGGTATACCACTAAATGTCTTCCGGAAATTTTACAAGAACAAGATCTGAATGTTAGGGGACTAATGCTTCACAATGACAATGCATCTTCACCTACAGCCGGATTAACAGTTGAGTTTCTTAAGCAAAAACAAATTAAATGATCGAACATCCGCTGTATTCACCTGATCTGGCTATGTAAAACCTGTGTTTATTTTTTATTCTAAAATAAAACTTACGTGGACGTCGTTTTCATTCAGAAGAAGAGATTGATGTGGCTATAAACGCATTTTTTTCAGCTATTACAAGAAATGAATGACTTGAGGCATTTAATCTGTGGAAAATTCGTTTACATAAGTGCATTGATGCTGGAGGAGACTACATTGAACAAACCTAAAGTTTTGTAAGTATAACTTTAAAAAGCTAGTTGTATCTCAAAAATTTCAGATTGACCCTCGTATTCCTCTGAACTCCATCCGTACTCTCTTTAACTCTGTGCCTTGATGTATTGCTGTCCATAGTTGTCTTACAACCAACTGACCCGATTCTGTGCTCACACTATAGTGTGTGTATCATTTCGAAATACAGATAACTTATTGTTCGTTGCTATCTCTTGCTCTCTGTTTGAGGAGTTTCTTCACTTTCTTACAATTCATTTTTGGTGTTGCAATTTCAATGCCTGGGAGTCTATTTCATGAAGAAATTGAGCTTCTTTTAATATGTAATTGATTAAGCAAATAGTGTCATAGTAAAAATTTTGGTTACATTTCAGATTTCTTTCTATAAATTATATTAAATATTTTGTAATACCTTTCTTTAGATATAGCGTTAACTCAAAATTATAATTTCACTAACCAAGAATTGAGTGAGTGAGCTACAAAATATCCAAAATTAATTAATATTTTTCAAGGAACATGGAAATAATAAATATATATTACATAACTTTTTAATTATCTCATTATAATATAAATTAAATTATAGTTTAATTATTATAGTATTGTTATTATAGTAATATTATAATATATTATAATATACTTTTAAACGTTTTATTTCAAATTTGTAGTTTTAAATGTTCGAATTTATAAATTTGTTTTGATTAACGTAAATAAAGTTATGAGGTCAGCTGTAGATTTTAGAGCAAATGCTATTACTCCAGATATATGTAAAATTGAGAATGACTAAGAAAAGTTCAAAAACGAGTATAAAATGACCTTCATTAGAGATAAAATCTATTTTTTTATAGTCTGCAAAGAATAAGAAATGCAAAGCACCTTGTATCGATTTAAGCACTAAAATATATTGATCTGAAAAATGAGGCATGATTAAAAGCATTTCAATAATTAGGAATATCGATTTGAAGGAATAATGCGTGTGGACTTAAAAATTGTTCATGTTATAATGAAATAGAGAAATATTTTGAAACCAAAATTTGATAATGGTGTTCTAAAGAAATGTGAAGATAAAATTAAAGAAGATATGCTTTAAATTAATAATTATATTATAGTAAATTCTTAATTTATTTAATTATAACTTTTAGAAAGTGTTTTTTCCATTCATGAGTAATTTTTGCTTCATTTTAATAAGCAATTCATATCGAAGCTTTTCTTTTATAATAGCAACAAATCATTTAGTTTATAAAGTTTGTAAACTGATGATGTTCATCATTCTGCCAAGTTTAACTCTCACTAGGAAATCTTTAAAGAAAATAATAAAAGCCTGTACAATTGATAAGTTTGAGAGTCTGATAGTGGTGTGGTGTATGTATATATATATATATATATATATATATATATATATATATATATATATATATATATATATATATATATATATATATATATATATATATATATATATATATATATATATATATATATATATATATATATATATATATATATGGATTTAGATCTGTATTTGTCCATGAATATTTCCTAAGTTTATATGTATATAATATGTTTATAAAATATAAGCTATTTTAATAAAATTTTCAAATTTCTTTTAAATTTTAGGATCACCCTATGAATTATCATCATCTTCTAACATGTTACATGAATCTATGTGCAGCACTATCATTTTAAGTATAACTTATTTACTTTGGGCTGTTTTTGTGTCCTCTCCATCAATATATTTCCATTCGTAATCCTACGCAGTGGTCATCATTGCTCAAACTCTAAATATAACTTTGAAAATGAAGCCAATCAAACATTGCTTTGAGAATTAATCATAATGAAGTGATATTTCTTGAAATGAAATTTAAACCTTTGCCATTTTTAGATAATTACATTTTTTGAAAAAGAGAAAATATTATGTTAATATTGAAGTGAAGTTGAATAGCTATAAATTATATTTTATGTTATACTTAATTCCTTGTGTCATTATAAAGTAATACGATAAACGATAAATTTTCTTTATATCATTAGTATTTTGTAATATTATCCATTGATAATGGTATTCATCATGAAAAATGCTGTTTTCAAACTTATCATGTTGTTAACACCCATACCATTAAAAATATGTTTTCTTGCTTTACAACTTAATTTTATTTTTTCTAGCTGTTTTAAAAATATTTATTTTTTTAAATGTATACTATAATTCAATATACATACATATATATATATATATATATATATATATATATATATATATATATATATATATATATATATATATATATATATATATATATATATATATGCAATGAGGTGTAAAATGTAACATAAAATAGAAATCATTTGTATAAATCGACATTATAAATATTTTAATTAATTTCATTTATTTCACATTTTTAAACTATAAACTTATATTTTTAAAAATCCCTTTTAAATGTATTTTGTGTAGCTAGTTGTTTCAAAGTAAACTTTAAATTCCTTTATTTTTTAAATAGGAAATATCTTTTATTAAAGATAAATTTTTCACCCAGATTTTACATAAAAATCAATAAAGATGTTTAATAAACTTATATAAATTTATGTATAAGCATTTCCAGAAAAAATGTATTTAAAATATACTTAAAATGATAATCAAAGAACAGTCTATGAAATATTCGTAAATTATTCCAATAGATAATTAATAAGATGAGATGAAATGAGCTGTATATAATTGTAAGTTTGAATCTTATGCGACATTTTATGTATTATTTATTCATTATATGTGTGTTGCATAATAAATCTAATAATTGTTATATCCTTTTTATCACATGCATTGTTTATTCTGTCAATAAAATTGTTTTACATATTTAATATTTTATTCTTATCAATTTTCCAACAACATGTATTCTGTTGAAAGAAGTACATATCAATGAAGAAAATATTGTATATAATGTTTTACTGTACAGTGTTCTTTGAAATATTGTGTGAAATAAAAAAAAGTATTCTATAAACAGCGTAACTTCATTGAGTTAAATTTAAACTTTTTTAAGCAAAATCAGCTGGCCAACTTGTCTAGTGGTTACCGTGCCTGATTACGGATAGGGAGGTCATGGGTTCGAATCCCGGTTCGGGCATATACTATCTCTCTCTATATGTATATACTATCTCTCTCTATATTCTGTCTTTGTCCTTTCCTTGTGTGTATGAATGAAGTATGAATGATGCCTACCCTATAAACAGGTCCCTATGGCATGTGTGAGGGTGCGATGGTGGCCCACCCCCTGTAGTGCACCCGGGGCAACGCCTCGGCGGCTAAGAGGTCGCTGTGTCTGGCCGGTTCCTTGGTATCAGGGAACAATAGGTTAATAGACAGTGTTGCATTTGTAACTGTCAACAATCTGCCATTAGAAAAAAATAAGCAAAATCAAGTGATCGAATTAAGAGCGACAACTCGGAGGTAAAAAAGTTTAGAAGCTTACACCGATTGTATTAAGTACAAGAAGTACTTATTCTAACTTTTCTGTTAATTTATACAATAAAAAACAGCTAATGGTAGATAATTATAACTGTACATTTATTGAGAAAATATCTTTATTTTTCAAGTTCAAGTAATATTATCCTGAAAGTTTTATTTGAACTTAGAAATTTAATTTTTCTAATTCATATTAAAAGTATATTTTCACGTTCAGGAAATAAAGTAGGAATTGAAATTAGTAAACTTGCTGATGGCTAATCACTGTGATTAGTAAATTTTTAACTGTGATTGTAAACTTAGGAGATAATTATTTTTTTTACTGAATCAATTGTATAAATATAAATCAATTTCTTTTTTTAAATAATAATGTAAGACATTTGCACTTCCTACATGTGTTTTAATTATACTTAGGATTTCATTTGAGCTATTAGTCGCGAGCTCAAGCTGAAATTTTTCATATTGTAAGTTATTTGTAGCATTTTTAGAAATAACTTTAAGTAAACTGTTTTTTTTATCTTCGCGGTATTCAGGCCTATAAGTAAATAGTGAGAAAATCATGCGTATGCTTATCATATTAAAATATATGTCTGATAAAGTAAAAATAGAATTTCAGTGAAATTTTAAGATTAATTAAATTCTACTAAAAGCAGAAATCACAGCTTCTTCGCCAAGATAATTGATAATCAAATATTGGAGGAAATTTTCCTTTCCAAAATACATAGTTTATGTATTGTTTTATTTTAAAAAACAATTATCACTTTAAAGTTGAAATAAAAGAATCAGAAGCAGTTTGTTTAATATTGAAATTAAATTATACTCTTTAAGTTATATAAAAGATTTTATCATGGTTACATTATACTAAATGTATATATTTAAATATTTAAATTTTTAAAAACATAGACTATATTTTATAATCAAAATTATCAATAAATGTTAATTTCTCAGATACAAAATGTATTTTAATTATTTATTAACATGTCTGCAAAGTGATAGTTTACTAATTAATGAAACACAATAAAATTTAAAAAAAAAATTCCCTATCACTTGCTGATGGAATAAATTTTAAATGGCAAATTGAATGTGCCAAAATACAATTTTATCCTAGTTGTTTTGAGATTGATCTATAATTTTATGATACCATATTTTAAGCAAAAAAAATATATATTGTAAATAGGTTACAAAATATTTTTCAATAGGCTATCGGAATTTTAAGAAAAACTTCTTTTTAGAAAAAATAACTTTATTTTCTTAAAAGTTTATACTTTTTTTGATGAACATATTTTTCAAGTAAAAATCATAGCTTCAAATATGCACAAAATGCACTCTATTATAGTAAATGCTCATTATACCTTTATACTTAATGAGGATGATGAGAGATTTAAGCCTTTGCAGAAATTATGAATTTTTAAAAATATATTTTGTCTCATTTTAATATTTCTATTATGACATGAGAATCGCAATTAGTTTAAAAACTTCAAATTAAATTAATGTAATAAATTTGTCTAATAATTTATAAAAAAATAGTATTTTATTAAGATATTAATAAAATAATAGGAGTTTTGAGTAAGAGACTGATAGGCACTTAAAATTTTATCACTGTGAATATATAAGAAACAGTGAATAATTTATTTTACTTAAATCATTTTTTTTTGGAAATCTGCATTTATAAAAATTGCAATGATGTAGTTTGTCTTTTTTTTTACATGTATTTATACTATTTCTAAAGCATTTTTTTTAGAAATTGTTAAAAATGAAGAAATTTATAAATTTATTACACTACAATAGCTTATTAAAGACTAAATATAGAAGCTTTGTTATCAAATGTCAGAAGACATTTTAGAATCGATCTATTTTAAGATCAAAGAAAACTTTAATCTGAATCGAATAAGAAAGACCTGAAAGAATATGCCTCACAGTTGAATGAAACTTGATTTATTTTGGTAAAGGACATTTTAAATTCTTTGAGTAACATCCTAAAGCTCTTTTAATGTTCTTTCCTAGGGAGAGTTTATTTTTATCTTGAAGAATATTTTGCGGATGGAATCGTATTAAATCTGTGTAGAATGCTTATGTGACACAAACTTTTGTAAGAATAATAGAAAAAAATGAGTTGCAAATTTTATGTTAATATTTTTTATTTCATAACTGAAATGATAAGAAAGAATATGTACTTTAATTATTGTTTTCTATATTTTATAAGAAATTGAATTAAGATATTTCATTGATTATTTAATATCTTAATTTCTAAAACTACCAGAAACAAAATTAGACATACATGAAATAAAACAGATTTTTAAAATGAATAATTTTATGTGTATGCTTGATATGTAAAAAGTAAAGAAAAATTATTGATAAATGAAATGTCAGGAAAAAGCTACAGATTCTTTTAAATTGTTCAACACTATTTCCATTTGAATTTCAAAATTTAGATCTTGTTTGAGGTGTAAAAAATATTGAAAAATCTAGATCAATATATTTTTGTGCTATTAATTTTATTAATTATTGTTAATTTCGCTACTTCTTTAAGTATACATCTTTTCATTTGATATTATTTCATTACACATAAAGATTGTTAAAAATAATTAATTTTTGCAGTTGATGCGTGAAATTATTTTATAATATACTTTTACATCAGATTTTGATACAGTAAATTATTTTTTAAATTAAATGTGAATAAAATATCTCATACGTATTAATTATAAGAAATGCAACAAAATCAAAGGCATCTTAATGATGTATTCAACATTATAAATAAAGGAGAATTTATTTTTTTAATTATTTTTAGTTTCCTTTTACTGACATAAAAGAATCACATGTTAATGACCTCTAATTACGCACAATATACGTCAGTAATTGCATCCATCTTTAAATAGTTGAATTGAATTTTTAATTACAGTCTAATGTTAACAAATATCTATTTAAAGATAAGCATTACATTTGTTCTTTTTTGATGGATGATTGATTTTATTGAAAGGTATATTTCTGAGTAACAATGCTGATGATATATATTTTAAGAAATATTTTCACATGTCTAATTTGCTGAAAAGTATTATAATTTAATTTACGGTATAGAAGGTTAAAGATAAACAGTAGAAAAGTATTTATAATGTATTTTCTCTTATATACGTACTGTGTTATATGTGTACCATTAAAAACAGTGTATAAAAATAAATATCAAAATAATTGGCCAACCAGAGAAATCAAATAAATGTTAAATTTACTATTTCTAAAGATAATTGGAAACATGAACTTTAACTTATAATACGTTCTATTAATAGATTGAAATTTGAACATAAATTTCAAATTTTGAATAAATGGAAAAAGGGTTTTACGAAAGAAGTTTAAAAACTTATTTTATTTCTGGCTTTTAATTTGACCAAAATATAGACATTTTAAATGATTAAATTATTAAGGAAAATATATTAATCTGCTATACCTTCAATTCTAATATGAGGCAACATGATTCCAGTAAAAATTTAAAATAATTTTATGGACAATTTATTTTAACTTATTTGTGTATTTAACCAAAGTGTCGTGAAAATATTAAAATAGTTTGTTACTTTTTGGGGTGATAATTTTGAATTTGATTTAATAGTTTATTATATTGCTTATGTATATTTTTATAAGCAATTTATTGATTACGAAGTAAATATTTTATATTGATATTTCATTCAAGCACAACATAATAGAAATGTTAGGAGAAATTAGAAATATAAATGCTAGAAAGCTATGCCGATATGAAATTGATACACCGTAAACTAAAAAAAAGTTTTTTTTAGTATCGGTTGAATTCATTTCTGGCTCTTATTCTGGACTGACTTAACAATTCATCAATAAGCTTTTATTTATACTAATGCGTGTAAAATTATAAATTTATTGCATAAATATATTGATATAATCTAATTTTTTATTTTCTTCCTTCGTGTAATCTTAATATATTTTTGCAAAACCTGATATTAAACTCCTATTACAAAAAATACATAAAAATATGTTTTTTGTTAGTCATTAAAACAAATTAGAGTACTACTGCTATGCTGAAAAGTAGAAACATTCGCTTTCAACAGAATTTTTAGGAAAAAATTTTCGAATGTAAATTTGCTATCATTTCTATACCTACATTATTAAAATTTAAATAACGTAGTAGACAATTTTTTGAGGCATCATGTTTCATAATTTTAATCATCCAATTGTTTCAACTGGTAATTGTTTGATCAAGATTATTTTTATTAGAAAGTTATGTAGAATAGTAATTACGACACTTATCAGTACTTATGTAGGAATATTACTACCAAACTTTAAATTTTTTACATTATAAAGCAATGAACAATTATTTTGGATATTTTCCATAAAATCCTCACCATTATAAAAATATTCATCATAAAATTTGAAGCATTGTATTTTATGGGTATCATTTTCAAACATGTTACTAATTACAATATGTTACTTTAAATTATTGTTTATTAGCATTCAGTTAAGATATAATTTGAGTATCACAGATTTGTTATTTGGTTTTAATTTAATTTTATTTTTTAATTTTTCATTTTTTTAACTTAAAAATTATTTGACTGAAATCATAAATTTAACCATGATTTTACTTTTGCTTATAAAGCTGATCACATCATGAAATAATTTAATGTAATTTTTGAAATATTGATATATTTGAATTTAAATTACAATACACAATATGTTGGATTTAAAAGCCTGCTTTCAGTGTTTGGAAATGTTCTGAAGCAAGAGTGCCTTAATATGACGTATTCTAAGTTATGAATAGCATGAAATATTTTTTTAAATTATTTTTGATTTCCTAGTACTTTTATAAAATGTATATTTATCACTATTATTTGTTCATTGCTATTGAATAAGAAGATTCTTTTATGAAATTAAAATGTATCGTATTATACATATTGCGCATGCGTATTCATATCGATCATAAATTAGAGGAATTACATTTTTAAATAAAATCTAATATCTATGTAATATCAACGAAAATTACCATTATATTTATCCTTTTTAACTAATTTTATTTAATATATACACGATCCTACATTAATGATTAAATATTTAGGGGTTTTAGAGAAGGGTGTTAATGTATTTGTCAGGACCGTCTACTGCATAATTCTCTATACGCATAGATTACTTTATGTAGGATATTCCTGATAGTTTACTACAGATATATGTCTATATAAAGTACAACAAGAGCATTGTTTATATACCAAGGTAACAATAATTATTCTCCTTACAAATGACATAGATTAAGATTACATTAAAATATAGTGACGGACATGATTTATTTCAGCGCAATATATAGTGGCGTAGCCTTTAACTATAATTTTTAATAACATCTTACCTTTTTGTTTTGATTAGCACTAATAGTCTTACTTATGTATATTTTGAATTGGATATTTAAGTGAATCCACTATTAGTAAACAATTGGAAACACAAGTAGTTAGGGCAATTTAAGTTAATATTTGAATTCAGAGGAAGTATATTTTAAAAAAATATTAAGCTTTATTTTTCCTAAAAAAGAAAATAAAGAAATAACTTCCAACATTCATAATTGGCAGTTACACCTTATGGCACTATCCATTTTTCCTGACTTGAAAATATTATAGAATTTCTTTTAGTATCGTATCTGGGCTAGATCGGTAAGTGAATCTATTTAAAAATAATGCTTCAATTTACCACAAGTTTTTTTTATACAATGAAAAGGTGATCCTTACCATTTACATTCGAATTTTTATATTCGATGCCATATTGCACTCAGAATCTAAACATTTCGTGTAATAGTTTTACATGATAATAATTGTGATTTTGTTTCATCAAAAGATAAATTTTAATCTAAGTGATCTTAAATAATTTAATCAATCCACTTTTTTATAATACTAATCTCTTATTATACTTCAGCATTCAGTACAAGAAAAATTCAATTTGTAAAAATATATTCCATACTAAACTTATGAAAAATGTGAAAAATTATCAAATTCATAAAATTTATAACGAAATATCGTTAGCAGAACATCTTGAAAAAATTGACAAGTCTCAAATATATTCTACGAAAATAATTTTCAACTTAAATTTTAAAAAAAAAAGTAAGAAATATATTTGATTATTTATTCATTTTAACTTAATTATATCTACGACTAAAATTTAATTTATATTTATTAATTACTGTTTCAGAAACAAAAAAAATATTTTAATTATTATTCTATTCAAAAAAGAAAGAATTCTGATAGGAAATGACATATTATTTAGCGAAGCACCAATGAAAAAATTTTTACTATCTGCATTAAAAGAAATGTAAGTTTTTTCAAATTAACTTCAAAAAAGGATTTTTTCCTTAATTAGTAATTACTAGGGTAATTTTAATTTTCATTTATTTACAATCATTTGTAAATATTATTCAACATACGTTAAAAAATTGTCAAAACATTATTCAGTTAACAAGAAATTGGTTTCAAATTTAATTAAAGATGAAAGCTAAGAGTTCCAACCATAAAACGTCATATACAATAAATGAAATAAATTGTATTATAATAAAAATAAACATTCTCACAAATAATGCACGTATTTGTATTGGCATTGCTTAACACGTTATTTTTTATAAACTGAAATTAATTTAAACTTATCATTCATTTGAAAATAAACTTAATCAAATTCAGAATTAATACTAACTGAACATTTTAAAGTACGACTTAATTAAATAGGGACAAAATAGCTCTATTCTCTTAATGACATACGAAAAGTCATTAAATACTCATCCTTTCAAATTAACTTAACCATCGTTTCAAATTAAGATTGAAGCCTATATTATACGAATGGAAACACTGAGAAATTGTATTATTTTTTACCATTAATTAAAAAATTTCTTTACATTATTAAGAATATATCTGTGGAATATGTTTTCAATTTCATTGATAACGATAATATTAATATATATATATATATATATATATATATATATATATATATATATATATATATATATATATATATATATATATATATATATATAAAAAAATATATAGGAAAATATATATATGTATATATATATATATCTGTGTGTGTGTGTGCTTTGGTAAAGGTAATAAATTCGGTGATTGGTGATTATACATAATGAACACTAAATTTGGTAAATATAATAAATTATTTCTTATTTATCAAATTTACCGTATAGTTTATGTAATCGCAAACGCATAATGGGGGCTGTGATAAAATTCCCTAACATTAGAAAAAAAATTTCATTTTGCGCAATTGCTTGACTTCTATAAGCACATGACAATCACGTGATTTCAGAAGCGGTTCTCATTTCGTTGCATTAGAGGTTTTTGCTCGAGCATAGAAAAAATAGAGCATTTCATTAAGGCATCAAGTGTTCTTCATATGAAATATTTGGAATGCCTGCAAAATTTTGTTTGAAACCTTCTTCGTTCCTGAATGACTCCAGGGAATATCTTAGAACTGATAAAGAGCTTCAGGCATTAATCGAGACAGTTAATGATGGTTTTAAAAAAACACCAGTAGAGAAATAGAAAATGTTTCTAATGTGGACAATTACGATATATCTTAAAATGATCCTTCATCTGAAATTAACTTTAAGACTCAGAAAGACAATGAAGCAGCTCTAATCCAGCCAGAAATTTTATGCAGGCAAGATCAAGTAAAAAAACATTAAATGAGTGATAAAAAAAGTTTAGCATTACAAGCAAAGAAAATGTTGAAGGTTTCAAATCTTAAATTTCATGCTGGTAAAGTTGGTGACACAGTGAAACTATGAACACCAGACGTTGACAGAGCAAGAAGTGTTTTCTTATGTGCAACTGTTTTGTACAAGCTCATATAAATTATATTTTTTTTTCATTTCACAACACCTGTCAGGTCCTTATTCAATTCTTTTACAGGATAAATATATGTGTATGTCTTAAAATAATCACTTATTGACATTTTTTTAATTGTAAAATATAAAATATTGTAATTCGTGATCTCTTATGCCATATTGACCAAACAAAAAATATTTCTCTGAGTAGTTGGATCTTTCCCAATTTTAGTGGGGACTATAATTATAAGTGTAAATGTAAAAAATCCGGCAATCTTTGTAAATCCAAAACAGTATATTATGTCTAAAGAAGTAAATTAAATGTAAATTCATATAAATGGTTTTTTCTCCACAGAATATGGGTTTGGTTTGTTCCTACAAAATAATCCGAATTTATAACGTTCCATAACGAGCTCGGGGTTTTATAAACTAACCGGTAAATTTTATACGGAATAATTTATCATATTCACCAAAATCAGTGGTGATTATGTATAATCAGTGGTAATTTTATATAATCACCGATAATTTTATATAATCACCGTTTTGTCATTTTTAATGTAACACACACATATATATAGTAATTAGAATATTTGAGATATTTTGCTAAATTAAATTAATATTATTTTTTACAACAAATGAGTTAATCAGTTATTCAACAGTCATCAAAATATATTTTTCGCAGTTGTGTGTACAAAAAATAAAAGTAATTAGCAATATAAAAAAATAAAACTTTTACTTGTAAAACCAAACATTTAATAAGCATGTTAAAATATAATATAACAAAATAAGATAAATTCACTCATTACTGTTTGCAATCAATATTTCAAAAAAAAAATAATAATAATCTATCAGATATTAAATATAATTTTTCTCTTTTTATGCAGAATTATTTGTCCTGAATCTCTTCTTACTGAATCTCTTTTCCGTATTACAAAAATGCATTCATTATATATGTTACATATATTTAGAAAAGACTTTGAAAGAAGTAATCATAGTACCATAAAAAATAACCATCTAAAAACAAGGTAATTTGAATTTCTTCTACTGATATTTCATTCTCTTGCTGCTTTCAAAGCATTTTACCATTGTTCCTACATCTATACATATTCTTTCCATTCTGTGATAATACGAAGTTTAATCCATGACACATTTACTTCTATACTATATAGGACAATGAATATTATGTAGTAGCTATTTCTGTTGTTTTGAATTAACACTCAAGCGTAGTATAAATAAATGCATTTTGAATATTGTTTTTTTTTAATGTAAAATAAAGTATTTTTGATGTAAATATTATATCTTTGAAAAAATTCACAAATGTTTTTCGTTCTTTTAAAGCCATAAATATTTAAATAAATACAGATAATAAAAATTTAGATGTTTTTTAATATATTAAAATACTGGGCATTTTTTACATATATGTCGTAATTAAAAATGATATATTATTCTTAATAAATAAAAATAAATTAATGATTTATAAATAATAGTTTTAGTTTTTATATTGATTTTTCAAAATTAAATTATTTATCTTACCTGCATTATTTTCCAAACATTTGGATAAGCAACAGCGAGAGTATAAATCAGGGTCTTTGCTGTATAAAAGCTGAAGATTCAAAGAATTTTACAGTGTTTTGTATAAAAATAAATCACACCTTATATATTCTTGTGAAAAAGTATTTTATTTCTGTTATCTTTATGTTTATTTTCTTGTTCAAGTGAAGTAATTTTTAGTTTTTACTGGTATTTCATTCTTTCAGTGTATTACTAAATTTGATAAAAATGAAATTGTTTGAAAAATTTGCCTACCATTGATTGAAAGAAATTTTTAGATAATTTATAAATATTTTTCTATATATATATATATTACAAATATCTTATATAATTTAAATTTAAATTTTATATAAATAAATTACTATATATAATTTATAAATATTTTTCTACATCCAATTTTTTCGTATGTTTTTTATTTTATTTCAGAAAATACAGGATATACATTTATAATGTTTTGTTAATACGCATTTGTTTTCCTTTACATAATAGATTTTTGTAATGAAGGGGAATATAAATTTACGAAAGTTTCATAAGCATTTAGATTACTGGTTTATAATTTTATGCTTAATAATAACTATATATATATATATATATATATATATATATATATATATATATATATATATATATATATATATATATATATATATAAAGCATATAATCCAATTGATTTCATATATATATTACACGAAATTTGTATGTGTATGAATATCGTATAGAAATAAAATTTTTCTGCTCTTAACGGAAATTATTTGTATAATAATATCGCTTGAAGTCGTTTTACATAAAAGTGCAGAAAGTAAATTCAGATTATTTACATATGAGACATTTTTACTCAATAAAAATATCATTTGCTGACAGTTTTTATTGAAAGACATTTTTAGATAACAAACAAATTATAATTAATATTCGCAATAACTCCACTATAATTACTTTGTTTATATTATATTTTGGATCGATATATGAATTAATAAAGCATAATTACATGTTTTTTTTAAAAATTTCATGTTATTAGGACATTGAATATTACATCTACTCTATAAATTGTAGTTTGATTCCATTGTCTGTAAGCTTCTGATGATACATATTTACTATAATCATAGAAACAGAAAATTAATCCAAAACTTTTAGTTAATCATAACAGTGAAACAAAAGGATATTTTAAATATTTAAATATTTTGAAGGTTTGTTTCAGCTATCTAACTTTTACTGTATGGAAATAAATATAAGTAATGCTTTAAAAATTAGACATAAAATCAAAAAAAAATAATCAAAATATATTTTATTGCTACCAAAAAAAAAAAAAAAAAAGAACTAAAGAAAACAAAATGAAATTATGATTTATTTATTAATTTTACCTTGGGTTTAAAATATTTGTGTAATCTTCTTTAATGCAATTATATTCTATATATTTTAATAATGAATAGATAAATCTATTGTGTAACGTTAATTTCTAAAGAGAAAAATTTTTCTACAGTAAATTTTTATATTACATGGCAAAACAATTAGAAAAATTGCCAGTGAAAGATATTTTGCATAAAAGAAATATTGTACAATGTATAAATGTCTTAAATACATTATTGTATCATGTACAATATTCATTAATTATCTTTAAGGGATAACAGTCATGATAATTTTAAAATTTACGTAATTTTAAAAATCTTTTCAGTTACTTAAATTTTAAAATTATCATGACCCTATCTGTCTGTTAGAATAGTATGAAAGCTTAAGTTGAAAAATGTTTATTTTTGGATTGCAGAGTGAATTATAAATAATTTGATATTTGTATTAAATATTTTACTAAAATATAAGTCTTTTAATAAATAATAAAACACGTCTAAAATAGATTTTAAAATTCTATAAACTTGCTTTAACTTTATTTTACTTCCAAATTTAGGTAATAATATCAATTAGACAAAAAATTATGCATTTTCTATGATAATAAATCTACAACTGCTGTTTTCTTCAAATTAAGCAGATAAATTGAGCCTATTTCTAAGCAATTTAATTTATGAACAAAATTTATAAATTAATTACAAAATATGTTCTTTCAAAAATTGACGAAATATTTTCGAAGAAAATCGTAAATAATTTAAATTAAGTATTCACACATGTGTCAAAATAGGTAAACATAAGTTCATTTAAAAAAAAAAATTATCAATATTATAAACAATGTTTCTCAATCAATAAAATGATTTAAACATAGGTATTTTAATTATAAATATCTATAAATATTTGTTCTTGATTCGAATACGTTGTTTTTGAATAAAACCTTCTAAAAATATATAAAATTATATTGTTTCTTTCCTACATTAGGAAGAAAAGATTATAATTACAGGTGAAAACAAAATATTAAATCCATTTTATATTATTAATATTATTCTAAAGAACAACATTACAACATTGGGGAAAAACTTTAAAAGTTGACATTTTAGATATTATTAGAATGATAACATAACAAAAAAGTTGCTTAAGATTAAAACATACAATATTTATTAAGTTTTTGGGTTCATTATGCTAGATTTGTTAAAGAAACTGCAGTAGATTAAGTATTAAAATCCCAAACAAGTTTTATAGTTTTTCTTGTATATTAATTATATAACTGATCCTACAAGCAATCACTATGAAATTTTATCATGAAGTATAAGGCGGATTAAAATTGGAACATTTCCTATTTTTGAAACAATCTGAAAACACAAATGTTACTGTTAGAAATCATGTATTGTCAAAATTATTTGCAGTGATTTCCAAGAATCTAATAGACAATTGATGAAAAAAATCACAGGTAATTCTAAGGTAATATTTCATTGAATCATGATGTAGCAAAATTAAGAAAATATGTTTGCTGAGAAAATGTATTAAGGAAATAAGTTCATAGTGGTAAAAAAATGTTGAAATCAAGTCAAAATATATTGAATTCAAATTATTTTTGTATAATAGGTGATATTATTTGTAACACTTGCATAAAGGAATTTAAAATTTCAACAAGCAAATAATAACTAGCTTCAATTATTAAGTATTTTTTATTTATATATAAAATTTTATTCTACGATTATGGTTCCTATAAAGTAATCTAACCTCACAGATTCAAATAATCGCTATTGTGCTTTTAGTTCAACTGTCCAAGGAATTTTGGTATGGCAATCTAATAGACAAATAAGGCTAGCAGACAAATGAAACAGGTTGGAATGTAAAAAAAAATCTTCGTTGGTTTAAAATTGTTTCATCAATTTCAAAATACCAAAGGTATATACGCAATATATTATTCGGTTTCATTGCTTTCCTAGAATGAGAATTTTAAGAGCTCACTCATCAAAAATTCTGGTAGTCACAATATTTGTGGTATATACATTCTGACTACCAGAATTGTGGTGCACATGTTTGTGCAAATACATTTGTTGAAAAGATTAATAATATTAAAAGGCTTAAAAACTTATACTTAAATGCATCATCAGTGATTCAAATCTTTTAGAATCTTGTAGGACTGTCGCTTTCATATATTTCGTTAAGGAAATTGTATGAGGTTGTTCTGTGACTTATTTGAATCAATCTCAATAGGAATTCAACATTTCAAATTGAAAGTCTCTTATGAAATTATCATTTTCTTATGCATATTTGCTTTTTGGAAATGATTAAATAAAGATTCAAAAGGTGCTTTTTTCGTGAAAAAATCAATACAAATAATGCATTGAAGGAAGAAATAATTAAACTACATAAATTAATAATTCAATTTCTTGGGAAAAATCAAATTTATTTTCATATAACTGACGAATGGAAAATATATTTCCATTTAAATATATACTTTTATATTATTAAGTATATTGTAATATATACTCCATTTAAATATATTCTAACATATATATATATATATATATATATATATATATATATATATATATATATATATATATATATATATATATATATATATATATATATATATATATATATATATATATATATATATATATATATATATATATATATATATATATATATATATATATATATATATATATATATATATATATATATATATATATATATATATATATATATATATATATATATATATATATATATATATATATATGTTCACATAATCTACACTTATAACTATCCTTCAAGTCTCAAACGATGTACTTAAATTTCCTAATACTTTTAAAGATTGTATTTAGGTAATAGTTGTTCAAATATTAAATGGTATGGATAAAAATATTAAAGTATTTATACTTATCTATAGTAGAATTGTAAAATTAACTTTTGAGTTTTCTTCATGGTTAATAATGTTATTTTATTATATTAAAAAGAGTCCTTTTTAATCAAAGTTAAAATATAAAAAATATCTTCAGAGTTCCTCTGAAATTTAAATAAAAATATAAATTGTAAGTAGCAAGACATAAAGCTGAAAAAACTTTTTATCCGTAAAATTAATTAGAAATCAAGCACAGAAAAGTCATGAGTTCGCAAATGTCAGAGGGTCCTTGAATGTATACGCAAAACGCGAGTGACTGATGCATAAACAATAACGGAAATGTAATTGAAGGCATACGTTGATTAAGCAAGAGTGTTCTTCACTAAAATCTGGCCAGAATAGTTCACCTAAATGACTTCATACAAAAATGTATGATTGAAAATCTGGAGGAGAAGTGTAGTATGACCAATTCAGCAGAAGAAATTGGAATCGACACAATAGTTGTCTTACATTCTTGGAAAGCCATGTACTTATCCGATTTAGTTGATACAAATATTAGATATGGTGAACCTAGGAAAAGGGCTGCAGCAAATAATCTGTGAATGAAAATACTGAAAATCAGTCAGCAAGTATCACTAATTAACAATTGTGTACGTGAGTGGTTCGCCAAATGTCACAGATTACTGCGCGCAGATAGCTTCACGAAAGTAGCAAATTCTCCAGACATCCTAGCCACTACATCCCTCTAAAAATTTGCATTTAGCACCATCACTTACTGTTGTTGTTGCATGCCCCTGAGGTCAACAGTGCTAGACCAGGTCCATGAGCGCGTATACCTTTATAAAGACCAGTACCATAAGTGGGTTCTCCATCAGATCTCTCCCGGAGAGACCAAGGCATTGGAGAATGTGTTCAGGAGAGGCCTGTTCTTTTAAACCATTGGAGAAAATTTCAAATTTCTTCGTATCCTCGACGAATTTCAAGTTACTACGATGGCAACTTATGAAACGGGTGATAGAAACTGAAACTGCAACCCTTCCCCATTCATGAATAGTACATCGCTTACTGTAGTATAAGAAACAAAACCTGGAAAACTAATTAATGAGGTCGTGTTATGTTTATAGATAAGAGTCATTGTAGCACCACGAAAAATATTCAGCTTTAGATGGAGAAAACTAGATGCTTGGGTTAATTTCAGTTGCATCACGCAACACGATATCATGTCACGGTAGTCTGGAAGTTGCCACATGAGACATTATGCTGAACAGGTGGATTATGCTTCAATATATTCTTAAAATGTTCTGTAATCAGAGAATATATGCTAGGAGGATATCTTCCCCCATATGTGTATGCTCTGAAGTGTCATTGAATAATAAATATTTTTTATGCATAAAAATGCATGGCTACATGAAATTCTTATAAGTGACTAGCAACTGCAAGTTTAAGACATGATACTATGGATAAAGAAATTTTGTAATAAATTTGATGTCATTAGAATATTTGTTATTATTGTTATGAAAATAAAAAAGGAAGCATAAAATGAAAAAAAATTCAATAGCACATTGGAAAAATATAATTCAGTATTTATTTTAATATTTTGGTTTAAAGTGAGAAATTTTATTATATTGTACTTGGATTTTTTACCCATATTATTTGTTAAAATGTCTGTTATTATTCATTTATACACTCACACTCTTATTCATTTTTATAGTAATTTTAAGATGTACTTACGCAGAATTCAATTTTTAATTCAAAGGTAGGCATATATTTTCAAATGTTTGTTCTTAAGTTTGTTCTTATGTACACTTTGGTTAGTATGCACAGTTACTTGTTACAGTGATCATAAGAGCAAACTGTACACTTATGTACAGTTTGCTCTGATGTACACTTTGGTTTGATTGAAAAGGGCAGATTGGTCTTTACGGCAATATCACTCGATTGAGACCTATACGCGTCCATAATGGACGGGTGGTGGCGAAAATGGTGGGGGCAAGGAACTGTGGGACATTTGCAGGAGGTGGTGGTGGCCCAGCAAATCTCATCTGCCGAAATTCTGCAGCAAGTGAAAGACACTCTAGTTGCTCCCATATCAAGCAGAGCCATTTGCTTTTGATTTGTTATTAATGCTCTGAACTCTGTAGCGTCTTTAAAGAAGATTGGCATTGACCCCAATGTATACACCTCAAAATCTGGAATAATGCCGGATTACATCGTTGTGGACGATACAATTTCACAGGATCATCTCAGATGAATCACGCTCCTATTCTGTCAGTGCTAGTCACTTGTTACAGCAGTCAGTGCTACTTGTTACATCGACGTAGAGTCAGATCCATTCCAGCAGCAATATTTGAAAGTTCTACCACGTGATAACGGGTAGATGTCGTGCTTTGGGATGCATTTGCGTACGATTTCAGGCTATCTTTAGTTTGTATTCACGGCTCTGAGACAAAACAACATTATGTGAATAATTTGCTGTGGCCGGTGATAATTACTTACCTTCATAAGGTATCCATGCCCTTTATCATCAGGATAACGCACAAATGAACACTGCTTTCATCAGCCTAAATGCCTCTGCAAGGTGCCTCTGGAAAACGTACGCACCAGGTTTTTCCTCAATTGAACCTGTTTGGTGTATGACTGGACGGCATTTGCAAACCCTACCACTGCCTCCTCCAGAAGACGCACTTTGATAAATGGTAGGCAGGGAATGGAGAGCTATCTATACTGTCAATGAATCTGTTCCTTGATATGTTGTCTCGTGTCTCGCTGTCCACGGTGGTCCTTCAAATTTCTGACGTGACACTGTTCTTGCTCTGTTATATGATTATCATTTCGAAATATAGATATACAGATCACCTATATATATATATATATATATATTATATATATATATATATATATATATATTATATATATATATATATATATATATATATATATATATATATATATATATATATATATATATATATATATATATATATATATATATATATATATATATATATATATATATATATATATATATATATATATACATACATACATAATGAATATGAAGTACATTAAATCGCATAATCGCATATACATGAAAATTGTTGAATTTCTTTTTAAAAAATAACATTAACTTAATATTATTAAAAATATAAAACTACAAATAAATTATAAAATGTCAATAAGACAAAATAATAAAAAAAAATGTATTTCTTATCCAAAATTAGGCAAGACTCGTTTTGTATAGCATCTGTCTAGACACATTATTTAAAACTTGATCACATAATTTGTAAATTGATATAAATTATATTTCTAAAAATACACAGTCATATTTATTTCCTGACTGAAATCATGGTGAATGCAGCATGATATGAATACCATTGCAAGATGAAATTCAAATCACATAGAGGGTGACATAAAATGAATCTTTATTATCACTAGTCATAAAGACGATAAATAGCTTTTTCATTTTGTATGTGATCTTGCTATGAAAAAGGTAGATTTATCTCTTTCTTTACATTAAAAATTTATTTATTTATTAAAGTAGTTTTGTTTTTATTTAAACGGTATGTTCACTGAAACAAAATTAATATTATTGTGAAGTTTAGAAGAATTAAAATCAGCTTAATTATATTAAAATTTAAAATCAATTAAGTAAATGCAAATATTTTATTAAAAAATTTAATTTAAATGCTTAATTTAGCAAATGTATCTTTTTATAAATAAGTAATTTAAATACCTCTCTGACTGAGGTATTTAAACTTAAAAAATCCTTAATGCACATTTTCAAGAGGTTTTACACTAGTGATCCTAATATTTTGGATCATAAATGTGCATTGCATATAGGCGTTTAGAGAATTCATTTCGGGAAATCTATATGAATTTTTGATTAAAATTGAAAGTCATCATATTTTGTTAATTCTTTTATGTAGCATAAATGTAATTGAAAAAGTAATTTAGAGTTGGATTCACAAATCATGCACAGAAAGTGCAGATATTTTATATCCTCAAACAATTTATTGCCAAATTACAACAGTTTAAAATATTAAATATTGGTTTGCTATTTAAGTATTTGGCTACATCACACGCAATAAACCATATTGATCTATATAAGACGTATGCATACAAAGCGAAACAAAAAAAATTATGTCTTTGAAAGATCCAAAGTACTGAAGTTTAAAATGTAAAAATTAATGGTGAATCACATTTTTTGAAGATAATTAACGATTTTTTAACGTAGAGTGAAAAAACACATGTAACTCTGCTTTTCCTTGGAAATATATATTATTGGGACTGATTTCAATTGTTTTTATTATGATGAACAAACGTACAAAACACAGCCATATAATTTTGAAACCTGATTAAAAGAGAAAGTCGACATCTGAATCAGTGATACGATAAAAAGAAAAAAATAATAAATTTATTCCAGCGAAGGAACACTGAATTTAACAAATTTTTTACGTACAAACACTTTCGCTATTTTAAAGTAATAAATTATTTTACGAAATGAGAGTAATTATTCTTTTTAATCATTTACTACGATACTATAGATTTTTTTGAATTTTCTCCATAGCATATTATATCTATAAGCTTAGGTATAGCATAAAGTTGAGATTTCATAACAATGAAACAATTTTAAATTTATTGTAGATAATTTCCCTGTATCTAACTTACTACGTATCTTCTTTGAATGAAACAGCAAGATTATTGATTAATAAATGATAAATATACAGATAGGATTTATGTTACTGACCATATTCATTCTAAGAAGGGATTGTAAATAGGTTATTTCTGATGTACTGTAAAATCTCAAGTTTCTTGTATTTATTGAAATATCATGCTAAACCTCATTATTACAAAATATGACTTGAATTTCTAGTACCGTTTAGTTTATTAAATCCTTATATTATAAGATATTCATATATCAAATTATGATAATATGTATTAAGGATATAATTAAGAAAAATAATACGCATTGCAATATTTTTTTCAAACACGAACATTAAACTTTAAGTTACAAATAAATTCATGTTTTCAAAAACAATGCAAGGGATTCATGACATTTATTTTCCATGAAAATATGAGGCTCAATATTTGGTATTTCAATGAAATTTTAAAAATCATACAAATAGCTAAAGTTGTAATTTTATTCAGTAAACGCTGCTTATTTTTAGGAAGAAAGCTCAGAGATTAAATAAAATATTTGACGTTAAGCAAATGGTATTCAGGATTAAGATTTTCCTTTTCCTTCTACTTCAGATAAAATACTGAATTTTCTATCGAATAACTCAATAAACGAATTATTCACAATTGTTATAAAAGAAAGAAAATTGATTGAATCAATGTAAGATAATTACATCAATACATGACTAGAATTCTATTAACAATAAAACAAAAATAGTGTTAAACTGATCATGAATTCTTTAATACATTTTGCTTTATTCGAAATTTGAAATTACAAAAAATTAAAACTTTACTAGAATACTTTAAATATTGATTTTTATGAATCGTTATGTAAATGTGAATCGCAAATTGGTTAGGAATAAAATTTGTCCTCTAATTCATTTGTTTTAGAGGACTATGTTCAAATGAACTAATTATATATTGAGCTTTATACTATGTGATATCATTTGTTATGTATTTTTATCATTACTTAAATATAGATTATATCATCAGTACTCATTTGGAGAAATTGTAATGGAATAATGCTAAAGAAATGAGTTTCATTTTTAAAACTTTTACTGTAATTGAATGCAATTTTTCATTTGCAAAAATAGTTTAATTTAACTTGAAACATAATGTTAGTTTTTTTTTTATTCAAATTCTCTAATATGCATATTTTTATTATCAATGAAATGGTATTCAACCGTGTGTTAAGTATGTTATAAATATCATTTTACCTTTAGAAAGGGCCTCATGAATTAAATATAAAACAGGAACAAATGTATGAGTATGTTAATTTAATTTATTTCATGAAAGAGGAAATGTTTTTTTAACGTCTTATGTTCTCATTTCTATCATTTAACTGCTTTCTTTGATCATTGTTTAAAACAGATTTGTGTGTGTAGTTTTCCTTTTTTTTTCGAATTCTTTGTAAAAGTTTATCATTCATGAATTTTTATCACCAAATAATGAATTTTTTGGAGCTTAAGTGAAACTATATGCAATCATTTCGTTTAATTTCTTCAAATCGTTCCACATTGATTTATTAAAAATAATTCTAGTCTATACAAAAAAGTTTTTAACATGGATTTATTTTAAGAAATGCTTAAATCAATTGTTTGAATTATTCTTTAAAATAAATGTTTTTTTTTAAAAATTGTTTTAATTTTTTTTGTAGTTATTTATAAATAAATAAGTTCAGTGATTGATATTATAACATTGAAAATACGTACATTGCATACACTTTAGAATAAATTTTCAGTTTTTAACAAACTGGGAAATAATAAAAATAATTTTTATTATCATTAGGTCATTTTCTTTTGCACATTTTGAAACTAACTTTCTAAATTTGGCCTCACTTTTTATATTTTTTATTAGATTTCTTTAAAAATAATTTGGTCTGTGTAACGCTGACATGTCAAACAGGAAATTAGTTATTTTTCAGTTTGCTTAGTTAAGTTACAAGTTGTGTTGATTCTTAATTAAAATGTTTTATTATTTAGAGAAAATGCACAAATCGTAGTACAAACATTTACAGATAAAAATATGTACACTTCGAATGAAATTAAATATGGTTTAGGACTCATGCACTCACTTGATATAGTATTTAATTATTATTTCTGCTCTATATTAGTAATGAAGTAATTAAAATTATTTCAAAAGAAATGTTCTAAATTCATATTTAAGATATACCATTTAAAATTATTTTTAATTAAGACAATTTTTATTTAGTATAAAGTCAAAGTTTTTTGAAACTTTGTATTTTATATGTTAACATTACAATATTAAAACAATGAAATCATTTAAAAGTGTCTCTGAAAATATATCACACTAAAATTCGTTGACAAAAAATATCGATGCTATAGTTAATTAAAATATTTTAAAAATATCATAAAATCTAAAAAAAATGGGAAACAATTAAAAAATTATCTTACATTCCCAGATGTATTTTCATATTATCAATGAAAAATGTGCTGTATCTACAGACTTTTAATATATATCGAATTATTAAAAAAGTAATTATTAAAAAGTAAAAATTTAAAGTGTCATTGGTAAATAATGTTACCAATGAAACAACAGTAATATTATCAATAAAAAAGTGTTGCATCCTCAGACTTTTAATTAACCAATGAAACTTTACAATGTAAAATGTCATTGGTAAATAATGTTACCAATGGAACACCAGTAATATTATCAATGATAAAAAAGTGTTACATCCTCAACCTTTTAATTAATCTCTAATTAATGAAAAATAAATCTGCATATACTTAATTTTCTTATATCAAATATCGATTTCTGCTTTCAAAAATCAGGCTTGTATTTAGCACAAAAATTATTTTTTCTATACTTTGTTTACTTTGGAAGTGTATTTTATCTTATTTTTCACATAGACTGAAATAAAATCAAGTAAATTGATTTTAATTTAGTTTAAATTATGATAAAAATACGATAAATTTCGAAAGAAACTGAAAAGAAAAATATGAGGAATTTTAAAATTCTCAATTTGGAAAAATATTTATTTTAATGATGTAAAAATAATATTTCGTTAATGATCTGAAATTTTCTTGCTAAGTTGATTCTAATCATCTGCAGAGTTTATTCATCAACAAAAATCGGAACATAAATGTTTTGAACAAAAAATTTTTTATATTTTCTGATTAGTTCTTCAATCATTTTAAATTTCCCTCTTCATAGTTCACATAAGCCACTGGAACATGTATTTAAATTATAATTAAGTAGATATTAAGAGTTTTAAAATAATTTAAGATTTATATAATGTATAATTGATTTTTAAATTTCATTAAAAATTCTCCAATTATTTTTTATAAATATTTTTGTTGTATCAAGGAAATTGTACTTAAAATTTTTCATGTTTGAAATTATATTAAAGTTTTTAATTTGCTGTTATTATCTACTTAAAATGGGCATTATATTGTTTGGTAATAATAAGACCTCTATTTAAGTTTCAATGATCTTTTTCTGGTATAATTCTAAATAAAATTTTCCGTTTATTCGAAGAAATATTTTAGAAGTCTTAATCTAGTTTCTATAAAAGATTTCAGTAAAAATTATAGTTAACACTTTGAGACATTTTTATGTACGCATCCATGATTTATTTATCTGAATGGTTTCTATTATAAAAATACATTTTCTTTTCTAAGAATACCAAAAGTCAATGAAGGTATAACAAGAAAATGTGCAGTTTGTATATGAAGTTAAACCTTTTGCAATATGTTTGTAATAATATAAAACTTGATTTATTTTGGTAAAGGTCACATTTCTAAAGTTCTTTTTTTAAGTTAATAAATATTTCCCGTATTTTCTTAAAGAAAATTTACTTTAATCTTTATGTATTTCTCCAGAGACGACAAAGTAATATATATATATATATATATATATATCTGAAAAAAGTGTAAAATGCTTAATTTTCTTAGTTATAAAAGTATTTATATATACTAATAAATACTTTTATAACTAAGAAAATTAAATTGTAAAAACAGCTAAAATAATGAATAAGAAAATGCTTTATAATACCAATGCCAGTGATAAACAAAGATTAGTTTTCTTTCTATTTAGTATTATTTTTAATATAGATAAATATATATATATATATATACAATCAGTTGTAAGAAATTATTGTGCAGTATTTAGTGATAATATTGATAAATATTAGCTGAATAATTGATGGTAATCAATTAAGAATTATTACTTCATTTTAATTGGTGATAAAGCTATTAAATATTAGTTGAGTAAGTGATATCTGATTTAATTGAAGTATAAAGCAATGATGTTTATGAATCCGTCAATATTCTGTTTACATGCAACATACGACTGCATAGTTAAAGTTTTGTAGTTAAGAAGCACTAAAATTTTTATTTTTTATTTTTGTGGTAAAAAATTTATATTTAGCTATCGAGGAGATTATCAGGAAATCAGGAGAAAAAATGATTTTTTTATTTCCAAACTGTTAAATAAATTACATAAAATATGATTATTTGAAACTTTGAAATACGTTTTTTTGATAAACGAATGTTACAAAGCAAATGTATTATAGAAACCCAGAAGAATAAATACAAGTTTTTGCGACAAAAGCTTAAATTTTAATATTTTTATTTTATAGCGTAAATGTTAATATTTTAAAGTCAAATACACACACTTTAAGTACTTTCAAGCTTAATATTATTTAATTTCTTTTTTAAAGTAATTGTATTAAAGCATACAATTTTCCTGCTCATATTATTTATATGTTCTTATTTTAATATTTTTCAAAGAAAGAAACGTAACTTGAGTATTTCTTTCAAAATTCTATATATATATATATATATATATATATATATATATATATATATATATATATATATATATATATATATATATATATATATATATATATATATATATATATATATATATATATATATATATATATATATATATATATATATATATATATTAGATCTAGTGTATTATAAATTATAAAGAAGAAATATATCCCTTTCTTTCAATATTTTAACAATAGTTGATATTTAACTTAGTTAGGAGTTTTAATACACAATAGAGTTGCCTCATAAAATTGCTTTAAATATAATAAAGAATGATTTATAAGATTCACAAAATGTTTTAAATTCTTCGTAGTGCATATAATTTGTAAGGAATCTTTATTTTAAAGAACGCTTGTGATGATTTTCATGAAATAAAATTAAAATGAAATAAAAATAGAAAATGCTGTGATATGTTTCAAGAAAAGTGTCAGTAGAATAATTTCAAGAGTATACATCAATGGAATTAAAGTCATGAAAATACCGGAAAGTTAACTGGTGAGAGATGACTTGAATTAGGAAAAAATTATTATTGTAAAGTCCAGTTTACTTTAATACTATTAATTACTTGCAAATGATATTTTAAGCAATTAATACATTTGACGTTGTATAAAAGTTATTTTTTAGTTTTTATGTGCATAGAATTAATTCAAAATTCCCTAATTGTAATTTCTTTGTGTTTGTAATCAACTGAACTACATTAACCTCCCTTTAATCGAATTTTATTTTATATTTACTTGACACAATTCAGAAATTATAAAACCTGATTAAACTGATTACCTTTATTAATAAAAAAAGAACAGCTAAATAATGACTTAACGGAATAATCAATCAATCAACCACCGATATATTTCACCATTATTTTAGATTGATTAGTGTTAAAAATAAATTATATTATTGTTATGGCATATTATTAAAAAACGTTGAATAAAAACGGATATTAAATTATTACTAAGAATGAATATTAAAAACATTTTAAAATGAACAAATATGTATTAGACAGTTTCAAAAATAAGAAATATTTTAAATGAAAATCAATTCAAACTTTTTTATTCTTGCAAAGTATATAAATTCAAAAACAAAATTTTTCAGTTGAGAAATGCTAAAATTATTTGCAACTGTAAAAATGACAAAAAGGCATGGAGTAATTTGTTATTCATTTTTAATTTTTCCGTGCAAAATTAACATTTAATCGTATCTATTTATTTACATTCTAATTAAATTTTCCTTTAGAACCAATTTATGTTTCATTTATAATTCTGTTACTAGGTAGCTTTTCTTGACAATTTCAAAGAAAAATTGTAATTGAAAATGACACAGACAATAATGAAATGCAGTACACGTAATGGCATCTTTATAATTAATTGCAGCATTTCTTTATACATTTTTCTTGAAACATCTTGGGTAATTTTATTTATTCTACAATATTAATTGTCAAAGGAATTTTCCGATAGCATTTATTTAATACGCTTAAGAAGCATTATGCATTCATATCATGTATAAATAAGTTTTCTTGGTGATTAAATATGACAGAAATTTATTCAATTACATGCTTTTTCTTCTTTTATTTTAAATTAAGGCTTAAGTCTAAATTATTAAATTGATAAAAGAATTTTATAAATCAATTATGAATTAGAGGAAACAACGAAACATATATGACAACAAAAATAGAAGGGAATTTTGAGCGAATAAATGAATGATCTAATTTAGTAATTCTATAATGTCCCTTTTTCCTGAAATGCAAACTCATTTTTGTTTTAAATTTTAAATTAATATCGTTTTCAAATTATGCAACTTACATGGATTTTCATAAATGTTGCCATTTAACAGAAGATTAATTGCATCATAAATATCATTAAGCATTTGCTCTTTATTCAAGATATCTCTTTTTCAGAAAATGGGATTAAATTTCAAAATTCTAAATAATTAGAAATGAAAAAGCATATATTCGGCCTTTTAAAATATCGGGACATAGTCAATTTGACGTACGATTTATTAATTAAGGTGTTGTTTAATTAATCCTTTAAAAAGTTTTATTTTTTTTTATTGACATTTCACATAAAATATATTTTTATATCAGAGTTAATGATCGTGGTAATGAATGAATCAATGAATTTATATATTTTCTTGTAGATACGAATTCCGCTTGAACGATCATATTATCTCTTGAAAAGATGTGTGATGTCTCGGGTAAGGAAAATACGAGTAATGGCACGCGTATGACTTTGATATTAATTGAATTGTAATCTACTGCGTGTGAGATTGTAATTTAATGTATCATGAAAACACATTTATTATTTTTTGTAATCTCGTGATTAGCTGCAATATAATTTATGTATGTCGGTTATGCAGATTAACAAGCTATATCATAGCTACCTGCTATCACTAACAATTGCGAAAATGTACACGTTTCCCACATGGGTTAGATATGCTTACCCTGAGCACATAGTTAAAAAAATAAATCATTTGCAAAGTGAAAATGATTATGCAAACATACCGTAGATGTTAACGGTAACATGGAATACAATTTCTTATATAGTTGCTTCAAAAACGTGGAGGCAGAAATTATATGATGCTATTTTTTTAGTTAATTTTTTGATCTGCTTACAGTATTATGATGGTGACGTTAAAGATTGATAAAACAGCATTGTAGAGAACACACAATTACTCGCATGCATTCAAAATCATAGTATCTGAGCAGTAGATGTGTCTTCTAATTTCTATCGTGTTTGGTCACTGGAACTGCAACAATTCATGTAGTTTTCACATACAGATTAAGTTGATCTAGTGTTGCAGTAAATTGTATATTCCACACCTATTATATTATACAAGCAAACAGTGCAAAGTTTCGATCGGTGATACAACGGAAGAACAAGGTCAAAGATCCAAATCTACCTGAAGGAAAAGGAACAACTCTTAAAATTTGCTTGTCATATATTGCCAAGCATTAACCTATTAGAAAAAGTTTATGCTAAAAACTGAGGATATACCATCGGAATCCAACATCCTAATGTTATAGCGCTAGTTGTTAATTGTATCAGTAATGGTTTTGTGAGTGAATCTCGTGAGTAGAACTTAATATTACCTCGAATCATGATATCTGATAAAAGACCAGTGCTGTGTTGCATAACGCAACAGCTCAGAAGTCTTTTACAATGGTGTCACTACTCTCGAACTCAACCATCTATTTATTTCAGTGAGAAGGGAATTTAATAAGTAAAAACCATATCATTCCATTCTTTTGCCCATTTCTATCGTTTTTCTGACTTTTGGAGGGGCAAATGCATGTGGTTTGAAATCATTTGTAAATGAAGCAATGTGCGTCTCTTTAACATCGCAAATAGATTCAAATAAAAAAGAATGAAATGAGAGGACATCGTATGCTGTGTTGCAGACTGAATCGGTTGTGTTATGGTTCGTAATATGGCTGAATCAATGTCATAAGCACAATATGCCCGTCCTCACGAACCGTTGTAGAACTAGATGGTTGAAATCAATCCATTGATCCAACAAACATTTACGCAGTCATCGATTTTTAATATGCATATTGATTGGAGTCATTCAAAACTATAACCTATTTCTCTGAAAGATAATCGACAATCCTTATAAATTACCTTTTCTTTTTCGTCCATCTCAGAAACTTTCTTGAGAGACTCTAGATGATTTTCCGGAGGTATAGTTATGTAGCCTACGCAATTAGATACTTGAAAATGTTATTGTCTTACTTTAAATTAACAATCTCT
Source organism: Latrodectus elegans (assembly GCA_030067965.1). NCBI lineage: Eukaryota > Metazoa > Arthropoda > Arachnida > Araneae > Theridiidae > Latrodectus > Latrodectus elegans. Next base: position 39,471,364 of record CM057811.1, on the reverse strand, counting down.
TCTTTTTTTTATATAGAGCGTTTACGTGGCACGTCATTCATCAAAGATTTGTGAATGTTCTTTATTAATAATATTTTAAATACCTCATAATTACAAACGCGCATGATGTGCATTTTACATAATTTGCTGGAGGCTTTGCCATTTGGATGGATAGTGTTATAGTTGCATAAATATAGATACAAATATTTATCCTAATTTAGGGAAAGTTACTATATTTACAAGGAATATTTGTATCACTGGTATGTATTCATATCTCTGGTGGTAATAATAATTATGAAAGGAATGTATTAATAATATGAGAACGATTGCTATTGACGAGCAATGTAGCTTGAACTTTCATGGAAATTAAATTTTATAAGTGAGTAAGAGTGCTTAAAAAGAATATTACACCATTAATCACAACGTATCGTGAACGTCCTGAACGAGATTATAGTGGATTATATCGACTTTCCGAAATTTATTCTCTTTGATATACCATAACGTACCCATTAACTATATTTGAGAGAATTACTGAATAACGGTTGATGTTTCCTTTTTTTCCTTTCCTTTATCAAATCATAATTAGACTACTCATGAATCTGGACGTTATTTTCTGGAACAATTTCATCGACTGCACAAAACAAAATATCCATTGCAAACTTTCAACTAAATTTCTCATATTCAGATTGCCATTAGGACAGCAAGATTATAACACATGCGGCATACTCAATGACAAATCATTTTCCAGGTTTAGTATTTATTATTATTCTGTGGAATTACTCTCCAAATGTGAAAAGAACTCTAAACAGCGTACAAAAATTGAGCAAATATTTGCTTCCGATTATTCATCAAATTTTTACTTCTCATATTAAAAAAAATCTGAGCAAAATCATAATTTAGAAGCACATTTTCAGATGTTAGATTATCTTATCTTCTTATCTTTCTTTTATATGCAAATATATATATGTATATATATATATATATATATATATATATATATATATATATATATATATATATATATATATATATATATATGTATATAAAATTTAATTTCAGTCAATTTAATTAATTTAGTATACAATGGTAATTTAAATCAGTTTAACTTATCGAAATAGTTCTTCAATTTAACATTAGATTAATTTATGTTAAAAGTACAATTTTTTGACATTTAAATGAATAGCATTTAAATATCAAAAAATGTACTTATATTTTTGTAAAAAATGTAAATGAAATATTTCATACGAAAAATATTTAATTTAAGTAAATAACAAAAATAAAAAAAAATCCAGTTATTCAATACTATAAATTGTTAATATTAACTTATTATATAAAAATGTGTACGATGCAATAAGCCCGAACTGGTAATTTTATTATAAATTTGAGAAAAATAAATCATTTTTTAAATTTGATCTCATATTTTTCCTGTTTATTAGTATATAATCCATGGTACTACATTAATTATAATTTAAATTAATTGTATCAGTTCACAAATATAAATAAACCCCTTTAAGTCTCATCTGCAGATCATGTTACAAACTAAACATGAATTCGCTAATCCCCTTGAAAGTATTAATGGAGTCAATAAATTAGTGACATTTAATTCACTAACACTTTGTAAAGCACAACATCAATTTCAATCCTACCTGGATATTCCAGTGCTTAAATGTATGTCGGGTAGAGATGAATTTACCCTATTATTCGGTTGATTTGAGCCGGACTGCATTCAATATCTGTGCATTACATTCAATTAAGACGCAATCAACTGCGAAACGCTGTAATTTAACGGTCTGGTTATCTTAATTACTTGTGGCATTCGGCGGTATGTGATGGAGGGAAGCATGTCAAATGCGTAACTTAATTATTTCACGTGAGCTGCGGATATAAAATAAAATGTCACAAGATTTTGATAAAATCACCCAGCAAATGGTGCGTTCGCGTTGACTATAGAAAAGAGAATTAATTGATCTTCCGATCTGACATTGCCAATTTACGCTTCAGTTCATCTAATAATGTTTAAATATGTAATTTATATTGGCATATGCGTAAGATGTAACTGCATTTTTTATTTACTTCAGTATATTACCTTCAATTATTTAAATTATTTGTAATGGCATGACATTTTTTTTAAATTATAAACGTCTTATTAATAGGTTTTGTTATATTTAATTCACAAATACATTTTTATTATTTTTTTTCCTCATTTTATACAAGGTATATATTATTAAAGACAAAAAAAATTGATAATTTATGCTGATGACTAAAAATAAAGATTAGATTTATAACTAAACATAATTTATAGCTATTATTTTCAAAATCATACAAAAATGTTTCTCGAAAAAATTCGTTGACTATAAATTAGGATTAAGTTAATTACATTTTCAGCATTCTGAAATTTGTATGAAGGTATGATTGGGCTAATTACAAATTCAACATTCTGATATTTGTATCGTAATAATCTCATTTCTGTATGTTACGATAATAGAAGGCTAATTTAAATTTAGTTAAATGTTTCAGCAAACTATATATACCAAATACAAGTAATTATTTTTTTTAAAAAAAATGGTTAAGTACTTGATTTTTAACTCAAATTTTGAAACTGAGAAGAATAACGAAACATTTATTAACTTTATTTTGATTAACTTTATTATGCTTAACTTTATTACTAAATGTGACTGAAACATTTAAGAGCTTAACTTAGTAGCATTCCCGAAAATATATCAATAGGTGTTCTCTGCAAAAGTAATTGATTTTAAAGAAAATTGTTTACTCTTGCTTTTAGATGTCAACATGATTATAATCAATAAGACTCATGCATTTTACCAAATATCTTTTCATCAATGTTTTATCCTATGTAATCCTGATTTGAGGATATAAATTTGATCTAATTCGTAAATGATACCGATTTGGTTTTTTCGAAATATGGATTGCGCTATAAGAGCTGATTAATCCTATTTAGAAATGTAAATTTGAGGGTTTTGCTAACGTAAATATTATGGGCTTTTATTACACTTTTGGCATCTCAGCTCTTTCAAGGCTGAAGATGAATATTTTGATATAGTTTTAACTGTCATTTTGAATTACGAAGAGAATTTTTGAAACGTACCGTACTAAGTGTTTATTATACAGTTTTTTTATATTGAAAATTATTTGTTAAATAATATTGTTAAAAGACAATAAGGCTCACATTTAGTTAACTAAGTTTATTACAGATTAAATTGGAATAACAAAACTATAATAACTTGCCTATTAATTTAGAATAACACAAATAATAATTTTCAGATTAGCTTGGACTAACAAATACTAATTTACAGATTAATTTGCAATAACACAAATAATAATTTACAGAGTAATTTGGGATAACATAAGTAATAACTTAAACAAATAAAGCTTACGAAGTAGACTGGGAACGCCGGGATAATCCACGTGGGCAACATTCAAGAATGACACCGACCCACCCGAAGGTATACGGTGGAAGAGCGTATGCAACAGTAATCCAGCCCAACACGAGCTTACACAGGTCAAAAGAAAAGTCTCGATGGTTCATAGGACAAATTTAGTAAACAGTAGGAGTAGGTGCAAGGCACCAATAGACTCAATTGGGAATTAAATTATGAACGCTCTATTGAGTTCTCCTTGGCTGGAAGATTTGTGGGCCAACCTGACCTTTATTAACAAAAAGAGAATAACAATATATAATATAAACAATAATGCAAACAATCCAAGTGGGCAAGTCTTAATGTCACACCGGATAATGCTAATCCTCCTTGTAATGCTAATCGTGATTTCTCCGCTGACTTCTTTTCAGTCTTTAGGGATTTTGCAGACATTTCACAGCAATCGTAGAAATATGATATAACGTTCATCCCTAAATTAATGGTTCATCCCTAAAGCAAATCTCTGGTATTTATTGAGGAACTCTCCTCGAACTGTTCCAATCCCTGTCGCAGCCTTACATGTCAGGCACTGGTCTCGTACCGTTCCAGTCTCGGATCTTCTCCCTGGGAGCTCCATGCGCTCGGCTTCGGTCTACCTCTCTATATAACTCGACCTTTACTACCTCATTTGCTGGCACCCAAACCGGTTCCTGGCCATCTTCTTACTTCACTTCGCCATGCGCTCTCCACACGAAAATACGCGGTGCCCCCTCACAAACAAGTCACTTTGCCAACCGCAAAAAAAATTAATTATATTTATTTGTGGACAGAACACTACTAAAGTTATCTGCACATAAAATAAAAGTAACAATGTCACTGCTTTTTTAACTTATAATTAATTTTATTAATTTTTTAGCTATATTTGGAAAAAAATATTTTATGTTAACGTAAATGCTGAATAATAAAATATAGCGACTTTGTTATTTTTTCCATAATAAAAAAGTTCAAGGATTTATAACTTAAATGCATTTGCAAGGCATGAAAGTCGTGTTTTGATCAGTTTTACTGATGTAAACTACTGAAATTTGGAAATAGAAATTTTTCATAAATTTCAATCGAGTATTCATTAGTTGATCTGAATTCAAAACAATATTTTTCGATTTATAAATTAAATTATGAATAAAAAGATTTTTTAATTTAAATTATACCTGCAAATAAAATTTTCAAGCCCATTTTTACAAAGAAAATACAAAAAAATTGAAGTTGCATTTCACCCAAAAAAATTTGGACATTCATGTTTTGAACTGAAGATTTTTTTTCCAATTCAATTGACAACTCTTGAAAAACGCCGCTAACTAAAAATAATTGAAAAATATAACCACGAGAAATTAAAATATTTCATTTTGACATTTATGGAATGCTGATTCTTTCTTATTTAGAAAAAATTAAATGAAAAATGACTTTTTGATTAAGTTTCTCTATTTACTTTAAAACAAATCAGTAACACACTTTATATATTTAATCTATATTCATAAAGGAAATGACCTTTTTAGTTTATTAAAAAAGTCAAAAATATGAAAAGGAATGAAACTACAGAAATTGATGTTCCTAATAGCTATTACTGTTTGTAAATATTATATTTATTCTAGATATATCTTGAACCTTTACTTAAATAAATAATTTAATTTGTTTAAAGATTTTTAGTTCATGTATTGGAAGGGCCATCAACTTAGTAAGCAGATAATAACCAATCAACACGCGAGATGAAATAAAATGTAATATAAATTATTTTCTATTATTATATTCTTAACACAAAATAACACGTATTTAATCCTTGTTTTATTTAGCAAATTGTACCACTATATCTTTTCATGATTTGGTATACGATTAAATTTAAATATGAGACAATGAAATCAATGGTGACATCAATGATTATATTCAAAAACAAAATATCCCCTTTAATTAAAATTTTTGATGAATATAAACTTTCGATGTTAAAACTGCTTTTAAAAATACTGGTTTACGAATATTAAGTTATAATTAATTATTTAACTTTTTTATCAGATGTATTTTACTGAGTCATGTATGATCCTTAAAAAAACACTCAAAACATTTTTGTAACAGTTTAATGGCTGTAGGGGTGTTTATGTTATTGGTTACAAAGCTTAGCAATAAAATATAAGAACGAAAGACAATCCATCGAAACATTTTTGGGTTCTTTCTATGAGAAATTTAAGATTTAAATAAATTCTCTCTGTTAGATATATTCTGGCTGTTTTATGCAGAATATTTATACAGTAATGATGAATTTTTGCGCATTAATTGGCCTTCATCACTTTATTATTGTAATTCAAATTTCAAAGCATTCACTTACAACCATGTTTATTTTCATTACGAATTTATGAACTTCTTTATAGGTATCATCATCTTTTACAAACTACAATGACAATACTGATCCTATTATTTTTTTTAAATAAATCATTTCTTGCATGAATTTTATCCTTTGTATTGGAATATTATAACCATGTTGTTTTAAAGGTATATGATTAAAATCTTCATAAATTGTTTGCATCATCACGTATTTATGTGACATAAATGTATGAGCTATAAAATATCAATTGCAAAGTTAAACAAAATTAAAAGAAATGTTTTTTCTCCAAATCACAATAAACATAAACAATGCTTAAATATAATTTTCTATAGCAGAGTTCCTTATTTTACTCCTATTTTTCCACCAAACGGCGTATAAATTTCTTATAAATGTAATTAGTAACACCAAAATTTAACTTATGCCACATAAATACGTGATTAAACAAATTAAAACTAAGACTGAATAAAATATCGTCATCCAGTAATGAATGAGTTAACTATTTTTTAAAAAATTAGGAATTATCTGGTAAAATAAAAAATTTTTTAAAATTAAAATTGTAAAAATTTCAAATAAGAATCATTTTAAGAGAAATAGACTTCCAATAATTTTCCTTAAATTGTTCTTATTGTATATTTAGAATTTATCTTTTAAGGTACGCTTGTATATTTAGAATTTGTTAAAAAGAAATTATTTAGATAATTATAAAAATATCATATTGTTTATCTCCCAAACATGGTAGTCATTGGTTCATGGTGTTTATTGTTGTCGAACAGATTAAAAATTTAAGATGAAATATATTTTAGTGTAAAAAATTTATTAAAATTTCACAGCTTGATTTCTATATTAGAAAAAGCTTTGTAATAAGATAGAAATATGCATTTTGCTAAACTTGAGAAGTACATATAAAGTTCTTAAAATCTAAATGAATATTTATGATATATTAGCAAAAATATATTTTGTACAAATATAAATGTTCCCAGATATTTGTAATAAATGTGTATGCTTATAATATATCATATATAATATAAAAAATATGTATATTTTTAATATGTAATAATAAAATTATTAAAACGAAAATATTGTATGAAATTTACTCTGATTTTTATAAAATTACAAATCAAAAATATGGAACTGCATTATATTTATTTTAATTTAAAAATGCATTTAGCATTATTTTTAAATGATAAATATATGAATATGTCTTTTAACAAACCTCAAATATGTCAAATGAAATTTATTACTTGAATTTACAATATCAAATTAATTTGCATGTAATTTATTAATAAAATCATCATAAACATCACAATAAAAAGCACTATAAAAACACTTAAGAATAAACATAACTCTTACAATTTATCTAATTATAACCATATGTATTTTTATGAGAGTAATTCTTATAAAGTTTTATTTTTCTTCATGAAATTAGAATAATTTTTTTCTCTATGACAGTAATGAGTGAATTGTTCTGTAAAATTTCAAAACCCGAATTTTAATTTAGCTGTACTAAAACTAATTTCGTACCAACGCGAAAGACGCTAAAATATATTAAACATTTACTTAATATTTTATGGCAAACGTACTCCAAAAAACATTTTTAAAGGCAACTTAGATAACAAAATACACGAAGTATAAAAGCTCTGATATATTTTTTTCTTTTTTACTTACGTTTCTAGAAGTTACTAAAAATTTAATCTTCTCAGTCATGAAATCTTGTTACTCCTAAGTGGATTAAAAAAGAGTCACATGACTTTTTTACACACATGCACTGTACAGAAGTTAAATACTTGAGGGATTTCAAAACGGAACTCAGACAGAAATGAATTCAATAAAATTCCTTTTACCTTCCAACAGTCATATTATTAAAATATGTTAACGATTTACATTTAAAAAAGAAAAAAACCATACGATTTTAAATAAGTGCACTTTTTAAATCGTTATATCTAGACAATAACAAATTGAATGTTTAATAATAAATAATTAACTAACACTGATTATATATTTAATAAAACATTTATTTGAATATGTCAAGTTATATTTTTTGAAAGGAAAAAGAAAATAAATAAAAAAAGTTACAGTAAATTCGGAATATTGAAATTGGATGCATATAAACAATAAAATGTATACATCGTGAAAATGTATATGAATTTACTGATTTATAAAATTAAATTAGTTTTGTAGGATTGATTATTAATGATAAATTCCTTAAGAGATAAAAATATTTTCATGTTAAAACATACTAGAATTTAATAATAATTATTCAAGAACTTTAAAAAGTTGTGTCAAAACAAAATTTCTAATACTGTTTTTCATAATTTCCTTTTAAATCATTCAAAATTTTTTAACATAAAATTTATATAATTTTGCTATTTATTTTGACATGTAAAAATATACAATTTTTATGAAATTTAACCATTTTCAATCAAAATGCATATTTAATAATATATATAAATAATATACAATAAAATAAATTTTAAAAAAATCTAAAATACAAATGCATCAATTTATAAGAAAATCAGTAAATCATAAAATTTTACAACGAAAAAAGTGGAATGGAAAATGTTTCATTTTTAATTACTCATTTAAATAAAGTATGTGAATTCCAAATTTAAAATTGATTTATTCATTCAATTTAAATAATAATTAACCATATTTGCGGTAAGCATTTTTTCCTTAAAAATGAGAAAGCAGAAATTACAAATCCAATGTAATTTTAGTTGTATAATTCCGATATTACAATAATCAGATATCTAAAATTCAGTATCTTATATTTATAGTAAAAACACACACACATACTATATATATATATATATATATATATATATATATATATATATATATATATATATATATATATATATATATATATATATATATATATATATATATATATATATATATATATATATATATATATATATATATGAATGGGTTTGGATGTAAGTCAATTAGTTGAAGTATAACACATTTTATTTTATTTCTCTTTTACATTTGTTTTATGATTTCTGCTTACATTTTATTTCTACTTGATGTATCTTAAGAAATAAATTTTTCCATCAACGTTTGGTTAAAGTCATTACCGACGAATAGGATTGTCAACATGAAAAGATGAAAGTGAAATAGGAAATGATGTCAAGGGGGAAAAAGTTATTTTCATAGGTGTGACCTATTCTCAGCTGATATTGACAGCTGAAGAGAAAGACATCATCGATGTTGTCGTTGATGTCCCTCTCGCATAAAGGCAAACAAATCCCAAGCACCCCATTCTTTAATAACTTGTCCCTAACGGGTGTCCTGAAATATAACGTCAAATGTAGTACCTCGCATTTTATTTTGAAAAGAAAATACATTAATATTTCAAGTTATAGTTATTAATTGTACTCTAAATGTAAATTCAATATAAATTTTATTTTACTGAATGTGATTTAAAAATGCATTAGAGGTTTCAATGTAGGTTCAAGGTTACTGAATTATTTGTGCATGCATTTATTCATTTACTTATATGTAAGTATTACAATTCATTGGGATAATTATTTTCATTACTTTTCTAATCTTGACATTTTTCAATAAAACTGTTATTCGTATATATTGGTAATTATTATATCAGATATTTAGGATAGTTTCATATTAAATCAATTTTATCTAGTTCTTGTTCAGCAATAAATTTTTGTTGGTATTTATTAAAAAATGCATTGCATTGCTAATATTTAATAATCAAGTATGGCTTAAATACCCTCATCAAATACACAAATTACGATCTATCAATTTCCTTAAATCTTTGCAAATATTATTGTAATATTATGAAATTTGATGATTTAACAATTTCACTAAAACATCATAAATACACTACTGGCCATTAAAATTGCTACACCAGGAAGAAATGCAGATAACAAAATGATATTTATTGGACAAATATTTATACTAGAAATAACAAGTGATTAAATTTTCAAAAAATTTGTCTGGATAGATCCTGAGAAATCTGTAACCAGAACAACTACCTCTGGCAGTAATAACAGCAGTTATACGCCTGGCATTGAGTCAAACAGAGATTGGATTGCATGTACAAGTACAGATGTCCATGCAGCTTCAACACGATGCCACAGTTCATCAACCGTAGTGACTGGCGTTTGGTGACGAGCCAGTGGTGACGTTCAGCACGATGCCACCAAACACGGATCCGACCATCATGATGCTGTACACAGAACCTGGATTCATCTGAAAAGATGACGTCTCGCCATTAGTGTGACCAGGTTCGTCATTGATCACAACATTGAAGGCGCTCTTGTTAATGACTCAGTGTCAAGGGAAGCCGCAGCCATGGTTTCCAAGCTGAGGGTCCATGCTGATGCAAATGTCTTTGAACGGTTCCTGTAGATACTTGCTGTCTTCCAAACGACCCCATTCCTTGACTCATGGCTCGTGACGTGGTTGCACGATCCATTACGGCCATGCGGATAATATGCCTGTCATGTCGGCTGCTAGTGATAGGGGGCCGTTGAGATCCCGCATGGCCTTCCGTATTACCGCTCTGAACCCATCGATTCCATATTCTGCTAACAGTCATTGGATCTCGACCGACGCAATACTGCGATAAGATAAACCGCAATCCGGGTACGCTACAATTCGATCTTTATCAAAGTCAGAAACGTGCTGGTACGCATTTCTCCTTCTTACATGAGGCATCACATCAACTTTTCACCAGGCAACAACATTCAAATGCAATTTGTGTATGAAGAACCGGCTGAACAATTTCCATATTTAAACACAATGTAGGTGTCGCTACTGGCGCCTGCTTTGTCTGAATGCGCTGAAAAGCTAATCATTTGCGTATCACAGCACCTTCTTTTTTTCGTATAAATTTCACGTCTGTAGCATGTCACTTTCTTGGTGTATCAATTTTAATGGCGAGTAGTGTATTATACATAGTTAGAACTTCATTTTTTTTTCTTTTTCCCAAATAAGTATCTTTTTTTTTTTCTTAAAGAATAAGTTATGGAAATATGTTTTTAAAAATTTTCACACTTAAATATATTTTCATTCCTTTTAATTCAAAAGTATAAGTTTATTGATATTACATAATGCTATATTTCTAATTATAACCTAAAATTATTAAGATGTAAAGTTAAATGATGTAAATGCTTTTAAACAAATAAATAATATTATTTAAACTGTAAAAAAAAATTCTTACAGTAAGTAATGTTGACAATGGCAGACATTTTTTAAAAGTAAAATGAATTGAACATGTATATTAATCTAATAACTATCAGTGACTATATTAAAAATGCTGTTGAATAATTCACTAAGATTAGTTCCGTACATATAAGCATTCTTATGATGTAAGTATATACTAAGACTAAGATAAGTAGTCTTGTTGGATTTCCTTATGTAAAGGCTTACAGATGTAAAAAAAAAAAAGAAAATATTAAGAAATGAAATTTCAGATAGTTCGTTGAAGAACAGCTAGGTAATCCAAGGGAAAAATTCTCAAATTTTGAAATGCTTAGATTTGATACAGAAGGAAATGTATATAAAATCACTGTGAATATTTAAATCATATTTCAAATAAATTTGAGGGAATTGATGCTATCACACATGCACACAACTTGAAATGAATATATTATAGTACTTACTATAATATAAAGTGCATTTGTGCATATATAAAGTATTGCTTTATAAAGGAAAATTTATCTTTTTTATTTTCTTGTACTTTAAGTAAAAAAACCTTTTCTATTATATTTTACTTATATATATCACATTATAAATATACATCTCTATATGTGTGTATATTTGTTAATATTTATGCACTGCAAAGAAAACTTCTACACCTGAATAGAAATTTCTATGTCAGGTAGATTTTACCGCATTATGCAAATCATTACTATTTCAAACATTCATTTAGAAAAGGTGTAGATATCTAAAAACTGCAAAAGTGTAAGTGATATATACAATGTGTTTAAATGATGAAATTTCGTAGGAAATTTATTCTATACAAATCACGTTTAAATGTTTTGATTGCTATTTTCTTAAGATAATGTTTTGCTTACGTCCTAGTTTGCCACTGATAAAAATCAAATTATGGCTTCAAATTTTTAGCTTTACAGTATTAATTTTGTTTCAGATCAAAAATTTATAACTGCATATGTTGAGCAGTTTAAAATTGAAATCGCGGTTACAGTACGGCTCTGAATGCTCCCTTATATCTTTGAAATTTGTAATTTTAATAGGCAACAAGTAGGACATGCTTCAAACATTGCTTCAATGACTAACACAGCCAAATTATGAAACGAGAAGTGGGGTCATTTACATGTAAATACGAATTCAGTCAATATGAAGGTTTTACAATCATTAATTATCAATTTGATGAAGATGTCTATGGAACAAATAAATAGATTTAGATGTAATTAGGTATAGCGATAAATATACAAAGATTAGCGTAACACATCTATTTAACAAGCCAACAATGTGAATTTTTCCTCATAGATATTTACCATAACTTTATATTTGGGATGTATTCTTCAATGAAATTAAATTAAGTTTTTTCATGTTTAAATTGTAATAAAATATATCCAGAGTTAATATCTATATGCATCTACACAAACCAGAGAAAAATAAATCCAATTATGGACAAATATTTGGTAAATAGACTAAAATTATCCTTAAATCAACAAAATTAACTAGCTTATATACTTAAGATTTCGATTAAAATCTTTATTTGTACAAGATAAATGAATTTGCATACAAATTATATTTTTACTTCCAAAAGAAAACAAAACTACCAAATCAAATCTGCTGAAGTAATACATAAAAAAGCTGACAACATAAAATCAGAAATTTATTTTAAAAAAGAAAACATGAAAATAAAACTTTCTTATATCTAAATTATCAACTAAAATAAGTTATTTATTTTAAAGATTTAATAACAAGATTTTTCTTACATTTTAATAAATTTACGAGTAGTTTGATTTGATTGATTGATTGAATTGATGCAAATTCAGTCGCTCAGCGGCGCCATTGAAAATCATTGTTTCCATTATTCCTGAAATTTAATTTCTAAGTAGTTTAGTAGTTTAAATTTTATGTGTGAATCGCCTTTATTTATCTTCAAATTCTTTAGCCTCCGATAAATATAGATACTGCGAAATAATAACTGTACATATTTTGTATCCGTTTTCAGATTTAGTTTTCTTAAGTATGATATTTTGCCATATTGAATATTAAAATTATTTCTTCAGCAGTAAAATATGTCAAATGATGTTAGCATGTCGTAAAAATGATCCGCAAAATAGACGAGCAAATTGAGGTATTGTGACAATATGTCACAGTGAAAGTAAACTGCAAACAAAAGGTGCGGTTTACATCAAAAACTCTAGTAGAAAATTAATTGGATTGTAATTTTTAATTGAGAATAGTGAGTTTCATTGAGCAAGCTGTAAGAAAGAAAAAATTAACATATTAAACGCTCCAAATTTGTTTTATTTATCATATTGTAGCACCTTTGTAGTAATCTTTTGAGCATAAGCAGAATGTATAAATGACTGATTTTAGTAGGTCAAATATTAATGTGTAGTCCATTTTGCCCTTATCAGTAACAATCAAGAAAATATGTCATTCTCATGACTTTGCATATGCTGTAGATATTTCTAAAGATTACTTAAAATGAAGTTATTTACCAGAAAACATGCCCCTGCACAAAACTCTTGATGACATGAACTATCAGCATTTCGACATTATCGTAGATAATTTTTGAAAAAGTGTTTTAGATTCATGACCTGTCAGAAAGTGTGTACAGGATTAATATTCTTGAGACCTTAGACAGATTTTGGTCCTGTCTTGAACATCATGATGACAGAATTCTCGACTTACGTCAGTGTAAATACTCATTATCAGCTTATCATTTCAGAAAATCACATCACCCAAAAATAATAGTATTGATTTTTATTGCCAGGGATACACATCACAGTCATTTGGTTCACATTGGAAACATTTTTACTAATCTCTGTTACATTTTTGACATTCCAACTACATCTTTCGCATCCTTACATTATTATTTTTATCCCCAATAATATCATTCTACAACTTACCTCGCGGAGCTTATCCGTTTTTGGACCTTGGACCAGAAAACTCAATTAACTAACCAACTACAGCATATGTCCATCATATAATGATTATGGTTTTAATAATTTTATCTACAGGATTGTACATACAGATTACTTATTCAAATGTTGTCTCGACGATTGAGTTTTCTTGACATTAAGTTAACAAAATATGTGTGATAATCTTTGCGATTATCTATCACGTGATTATTTGCCATCCTGTGATCATGATATACTATTGTATGGTTTTGAATTAATTTTCAGTTTTTATATCCTAAGCATTTTATTAACGCCGAGTTGAAAAAAAAATTTTGTTGCTTTGATGTATATTTCCAGTGGTGTTTTTCTGCCATTTTAGAAGGCACTAAACGCAGTGAATGTGTTCTTGTAATTTTGAATCACATTGAAGTGGAGAATAGGAAATTTGAGTTGAAAAATCTATGCCTTATCACTATATGCTATATATTACTGCTATTTTTAGGAAAATATAAACAATTGTGAAAAAATTGTAAAATGCTTCTGTTTTAATTGACTAGTACCAGCTGAAAAAAACATTTTAAAATTACATTAAATAAAATTAACTACACACGAGGTTTTAAAAATAACATTGCAATTGATCTATTAAATATTTCAAATGGTTATTAATATTGCACACATAACTTACATATACAACTTTAATGGTAAATACTAATGACTTTATTTGATTTAAACTATATTAATATAGATATTTTTTTGAAATTTTGTTAATTACAAATAACAGCTATTTAGAAAGAACGGGATAAATTTACTGTATAATTTTATATAAGATTTTTGAATGCTAATTTTCATGAAAATAAAAAGCAAATTATAATTAAAGAATGTTGCTAAAAATAAGAAGGTAGAAATTTTGCTTTACATTTTTAATTTTTTGCTATTCTTTCACTAGATAAATTAAGATTCGTGAAATTAGAAAGTTTTCCATGTTTATTAAATTTTTTCATTTCAAGCTTAAGTTTATCAATTTGTTGCAACTGCTGAAAATATTGAAAATTTTAAATATTTACATTTTATTAAAATGATATTAGCACACAATGGGATACACTTATTTATTAAATATTAATGATAGTGTCGGAAAAATTAGGATTTAATTAAAGTAATTACTTTGCTGTATATTGAACACTAATAATATATCTTTTTTGTTTTATTGTCATGAGTGTTTAGAAAATTTAAGATTGACATTTGCGATTAGAGATCTTTTATTATTTAAATATTTATTCAATACACAATAAAAAGCAATTCGACACATATATTTATTCAATAATGTATATAAACTATTTAACTTTATTATATTATAGTCAATATACATAAATATATTTAGAAATGTTGCAAAAAACTAAAATGATATATTCTACAGAATAGCAACTTACATAAAGTTATAAATTATTGATTCTTGAATTTTTCTCCTGGTTTGTATTTGCTTATTTATCAAAAATGTTTCTTTTGTTTTTGATGTTTTTACAATACGTACATTATTTCTTACTCGTCATCATGCACCAATTTTTCATAAAATAATTCAGGCAAAAAAAGTGGATTTTATGTGTTATATACCTAAATGCATTGTTTGTTTGCATGTAATTTTTACGCTTAAAGAATTTTCGAATCGTTACTTATATACTGAAAAAAAACTTTTTAAAGTATATTATGTCTACTAATTATTGAATACATTTGTTATTTATAATTCTGAATTTTCTTTGGTAAAATTACCATTGTAAAAAAGATTCTTTGGAAAAATTACCTTCATAAAAAGATTCTTGGGTAACATTTCCTTCATAAAAAGAAATTGTTTCAGGAAACAATGAATTTTTAACTGAAAATATCAGTTTAATTTCAAAACATGTAGATATTTGCTCAAATAAATTCAAAATCTCAATGATATTCCCTTAATTCACTGACATTTTATTACAAAGGACAAAATTTAAATGAAATGAAAATATACAAAAATATTTAAAATTTAATTACATATTTAATAAACATTTTTATATTCATAATTAAGTCTTTGGTATAAAGAAATCTGAGGACAAATGCAAGTTGTAACAAAATTAACAATGCCACATCAATACAGTATGTTGAACAATTATTAACATATTTACATTTTTTTAATTAAACATTTCTCATTTATACACATGTCATTGTTTGGATTTTAAAATTTATTTTATTTCTTCGTAATCAAATACAATGAAAGTAAATATTTGTTTCTGTAAATAACAGACTCAAAATTTTATACGAATAAAGCTTGCTTTAATATTTCGTTGAAATTAATCCTAGGCACTTTATTATATCAGCTTTATATATATTTATCTATGACGAACGTGGTGCTCGCTTAGAGGCATAAACCTTAAATAAACTTTCATAAAATAAATACAGGATTATGAACAAGGTTTTTAAATAATAGAAATCTAAGACAATATTTATTTGTATGAAGTCAAGGAGTAATCTAAAATATTACTTACATTTGGTATTATTGTTCATCTCATGAGCATATATTTAATGAAATATATTTCTAAGTGCATAATAAATATTAAAATTCGCATATTTTTAGTGCTAGGGTTATTTAATTTTGAAATAAATCCAATTGTATGTTAGGAAAATTACATGAAAAATGAAATTTTCATCATTTTAAATAAGTTATCCTTTATTAATTTGTTCGGATATATTTTTTGCATCACAAGCTAAAGAATTTTCTATAAGCAAATTTCATAAATAAAAGAAACTAAGTAGCTTTAGCAAAGATATACTAATTTTAACGCATAGTTTTATATATATAGCTGATTTGAAGTTATACATTGCAAAAGTTGTTATCAATGTTATTGTAATACAGTTAGAACATTTATCTGAAATTATTATCTCAATATTGCAAAATTTATTCATAAAGTGTTTTTCTTTTCATGATTTGAAATAAAAAAGCAATTTACTATTTTTATTTCTAAACAAATCAATTCAGAATCAGAAAAAAAATAAAAAAAATTAAATTAATTGCTAATGATCCATAGAATATTCTACACGTGCATGCACCCTTTAACATGTAAACTAAAATATTTTTAGATAAATTTATTTCATTGGAATTTATCTTATTATAGCATTAAATTCTTCAAAACAGTAACCATACCTTTGAGAAATTTATTCAACACACAAAAATAGCTGCAGCTTTCTAATTAATATTATCCTTAATATGATTAATATTGTGATTTGAAATTCAATTTTTAAAATTCAGCAATATTTTAAATATTCTGAAGCAATATAAAAATGTCAATAAAAATTATCCTGTCGACAACGTGACACTAATTTTGCATGTAAATTGATATATAAATAAGGAATAATTTTCAGAATAATTTATGAAGAGGATTTTTAATACACATGCACAAATATGAAATAAGGTTTTTCGGGGTTTGAAATGCCTTTTCTATTTCACGTGAATGAAATATTTCATTTTTTTTCTTTTTTGAATAGAATTATCAATGCTTACGTCTCTTAATCAAGTTAATAACAACGCCAATTTCTTTTCGATCACTTAAACTTATAAATTTTTATTTTTTTATTTTGTTACTTAATTCTGATCTTTAATACTATGTTAATTTGAAAAAAATGTTTGGAATTCATTTATTTGTAATAACAAAAATAATATGCTTTACATGATAATATTTATATGAAGATACATGAAATTGGTTGATGCGTTTCTTAAAATTCTTAAAGAATAAATTATTTTATAGACATTTTTGTTGAATTTGAGTATTAATGTTTTTTTTCATAATTATAAATTTGTGTTTTACATGATCATTTGAACAAAATATCTATTACAGAAAAATAATATCTCGTTTTCACTCTTTACTTGTTATGATAAAATAGATTTTGACAGTAATATTGAAAAATATCTTATGATAAAAATATTCTGATAAAATATTCCAATCATAAATTTGCATATTTTTAGGAAAAAGCATTTTGCATAGTTTAATAATACATTTTAAATTAGTGTACCCCTTAAATAATCAATATTTCTTTAATTTAATAGAGTAAATCCATATTGTTTCAAAACGTTGAGTTTATATACCTATATGCATATGTTACTACTGAAAGTTAGTAAATTAATTATTAATTTAGGCAGTTTTATTATTAAGTGGAAATGCTATAGCACAGTGACTTTAATTCTACAAATTTATCTATTCATATAATATTTTTTGCAAATTGAACATTTTAATTTTTGGTCCAAAGTTTCAATTTTAATTTCTTTATCAAAAATTTATCCCTATTTTTAAAGGAAATTTTAAATTTATCTTTTTTTTTTCAATGATCAAAAAATGTTGCGTTATTTTATTCATTTATTTTATAATTTTTGCTGGATAAATGTATAGAAAATATAGAAAAGTCATTTTTTATTAACATCATTTGGAGAATTGTAAATTTATTAAAACTACAAGTTTGTTATTATTAGCCCAAATGAAATAATTAGGCAGATTAGATCCCTTATCAATGTAGTAAAAAAATTGCAAATTAGTCTAAAATTATTACATTGTAGACGCGTTTCCATAGAAAATTTGAAATACTTATTTTTACAAAAAAAGCCTTCTATAATTTAATTTTCTCAGAAATCAATATTAAGTAAATATCCTCTTTTTAAAAAGTAAGTAACAACGAGAATTTTGAAGGTGATGTTTTAATTTAAAACTTTGAACAATAATGCATTTTTTTCCTGTTAAATGAATGAAATAAAATTGACGATTTATATTTTTATATTAAATATTCATTATATAATTATAATAACTAATAATAAGTATTATAATAATTAATAAAAATAATTATCATAAACTGTCATAGTATAAAGGTTATGCTTAACAGGTAATATGACTACAATTTTGGTAAGTTATCTTAAAACATTGAAAGCGCTGGAAACACACATCCATTGATCTAATTGTAATATACATGTACATGCATATATCTAATGTAAATGCTTATAATAGAAATGGAAAACAGGCCTTTAGAAATGCTACAATGAAGATATACAAATAAAAATTGTATTTATTGAATGAATGTAAAAAAAAAACAAGGGGTTACACTTTCATGAAATTTTGAAGCAAAGGCTCTGAGAAACCAAAACTCAGAACATTGAATTCTGACTTAGTATTTGTACTAAAATAATAGTAATTTGTTTGTGTATCGCATAAATTGGAGGATGCTACGAACTGTCTCTCCATTCTTAGGACCAGATTCTCAAAATATTCTTACAGTAAGAAATTTTATTCCTCAATCAGCAACTGTTTCAGTTGTCGGGTGTTCCCCGAAGAAAGTTTTCGTTTCGAAAGCCGTCTCGCTAAGGCTTCCCGTAAAATTGAAATCATACAGTTAAAATCCGCAGAGTATGCTAACCAATCCGTTTGCATGGTAACATCCGTTTCTAGTAGATTCTACACAGCAAAAGTATAGTCTGATCGTGTAGTGCCATGCATAAACATAAAGAATGTGCATCCTAGAAAAGTGTGGTGTAATGGCACATCGGAAAAGATGTGAATGAGGAAGGATCAACTTCTTAGACTTAAAGATATCCGGTTGCAGAATCTCTATCGTAATTAAGAAGCTGATTCCACACATTTAGCATGTCTCTACAGACGACATCTTCAAAGGCATTATAATATTCTTTAATCGTGAAGTTACTGGAATAAGAGCATTCCCATTTTTCATGTCAACTGGATTTTTGTGAATCACTTACAGCACTGAAACAATTCACATCTGTAGAAAAGACTTGATTGCACTAATGAAATGCCCCTTTTGTACTCCTTACATCCCTCTAAATTGGCACTGATGATGATTAAACTTCCAAAGAGATTTATCATTCAGGGCGGTGGGCTAAATGCTCACTATGTGAAGGCATTTGAACACGGTAAACTATGACACATTTGGCCCCGTTGCTATTAGCAGTTGTTGATCAATGATATTTGCAGTCTATTTTCGGGATGTTTTACATGCTGAATGATTCATCGGTCACTCACTCAGTTGTTTTCCGATTGAGAAACCACCAACCTTTTTAACACTAGTACCGACAGTCTTAAAATATTTCCAAGCTCATAAAGTGACACTTTTTTTCATTTAAAACTCATATGCTATAATGGTGAAACTATACTTCACCTTCAGCTCTCCGACACTTCTTCTATATGTGAAATTTTCCCGCTTGATCTTTAGCCATATTTTATTACAACACTCACTTATGACGAATTTCTTTCTCTGCTTTTCTTTTCATCCCTCTTTTCTTCAAGTTTTGAACAACGCATACCGACCTTGCATGTTTCCGTAGCTCATGTCACCCGTGCTAGTTGAGAATAATAATTCAATGGCTTAGAAAATGACACAAATAGAAATATTTCTGTGCTTATAATTTACTGAAAAATATCTTCGCATAATGAATTTAATTATATCATTTAGTTAACAATTCTATTAAGATTTAAAAAGTTTCAACTATAATTTTATGAGCTAGAAAATCAGCATTTTTTATTTTGCAATCAAATATTGTATTGTACAAATACAAATATTTTTAATCAAATATTTTATTGTCAGAGATTTTGAGAATAGCATTATTAATATTGTTCTATTTCCTTCCTTTATGTAAAAATACGTTTGCTTGTTTGCTTTAGATCTGTTAGTATCTATTTAGTACTGTAAATTCTTTTTAGGATATCTTAATAGAACATTGCTGTTTTCAAATCAGCATGCAGATTTCTTTCGATAAAATTGAACGCATTTTATAAAAACATTCAAAATAGTTGTAAATAAATAAAATCGAAATTCTATTTATATCATAATTTTATTTTGGCATTTAACTCATAAAAATGTTACAATTGTTTTTCTAACTATTAAATCAATATTTCTTGCAAAATTGGCAAAAACTTAATAGCATTTCATTAAATTTTAACTTAAGTATTTAAGCTTTTATGGAACAAATAATAGTCAAAAAATATAATGTAAGTCTATTTGTACCCCAACCGCAAATTAGAAGAATATAATTCTTATTAAACCTTTCCTTTTATGAGAACTTTCCGGATTTGTTATGCACATGAAAAATTTTTATGAAAGACTACAAAAATTTCTTTGGATAATAATTTGAAAGAAAATAAATTTCC